>JAEIIU010052001.1:0-14024 GCA_018874675.1 Drosophila baimaii
GGCACTCGGCAGTCAGCCAGCAACTTGTGTCAATAAAAATCAAGCCAAGCACTGGCACTGCCGAGCAAATGCATCCTCCATCCCGGAGCAGGCTGCACTTGTTCGGCTCATCTGGCCGGCGTAGTGCAGCTGGCACATGTGAGTGTGTCTCGAGTCTAGACAGCAGACAGCCGGAGTCACTTCAGATTGCACATTGCGCTTCCTGACTGCTGGCTGCTTGGATTTGGACGTGGTCGTGGATGTGGATGTGGACATGGCGTGGATGTGGATGCAATGAGCCATGGCCAAGAAGGATGAGGCTTTTGGGGGGATTTTATGGCCCTCCTACGAGAAAACTGAACAATAAAATAGTCATCTCCAGCAGAGCTGAAGGCTAATCAGGGTTACATTTATTGTAATTCCTCTGAGAATCTGCATACTCCTGTTTTATGTACTCGACTCACAAATTGGCAGCCCCAGGGTGGGGAGGCGGGGAAGCGGCGATGTTTACGGGGATCGTAAATCAGAAAAGGTGTTTGTTGCTGCATTGCTTAAATTAAAGCGGCTACGGCCAAAGCACTTAAGATGCCTGGCCGGGAGTCGGGGGAAAATTGTGTGGTATTCGTAAAGTTGGCAGTAAATAAATAAATAAGTAAGGCAAACGAAAATCGGAAAACGGGAAAATGTCAGAGAGCAGAGCCCCGAGTGCGGAGCTGGGCAAAAGTTCTCAGCACAGACAGACACGGCACACAAATAATTTATGACACATGACGTCGCAGAGTACAAGCAGCCATGATCGTCGTCGACTGAAGTGTAACTTCCCACTGACCCAATTTACAAGCACTTAATGCCAAAAAGGAGAAGTCGTAGAAGAAATAAACAAAGACGAAAGCCAGGTCGGGGTAATGCATATCAAATAGAGTTCAAGCCGTAAGGCAGCAACAATACGACAAAAATTATGACCAAAATAGACAGCACCAGCAACAGCCGCAGGAACAACAACAACAACAGCAACAACAACAAAGAAATTTAAATTAAAATCCAAAAACTCCCACACATAAAAGTCGAGAAAGAAACTCGAGAAAAACACCAACAAAAAATAAAAAAATAAAAAATGTAGGTACACACATACAGAGGGCAAAAAAAAGGTCTGTCAAAATTAAATCATTTCGGTGGCAAACAACATAAACCGATGGTTAAAAGTTGATAATGATGATGCTTGGATAACGCTCGTTATTACTGTGGTTGTTGCCTTTTTTCGCTGTTGCTACCTTTGTTGCTGTCCAGTGCGTTGGTGGCTGGCACTGACAGCGTAACAAATGCTATTTTGACAAAGTGTCTGACATGAGGAGCGTGGAAGCGCGGACCCAGAAAGAGGAACAAGACAAGGGTAACACAATTATGCGAAAGTGAGAAAAAATGGAGTGCGAAATGTGTGCTGCGTGTCTCGTATATACCACGTATATATACTTATATACTACTATATCTGAAGAAATTATGAACATTTCTACCGCCGATAAACACCCGCTAAAGTTAAGCGGCCGGGGACGGGAACCAGACAAACCGAACACACGGGACAGTGCGGTACGGGACGAGGTCCATTCCACTTGACGGCCAAGCTTCCGGTTTCTTTTGGGTGAAATTTTCTATCCGCCTGTGGCAGATTTATGTGAGAAAACAGCAGCAGCAGCAGCAGCAACATTTTTCATAGAAAATTATGAACACCAAAACACCGAATAGCGAACACCAGACACCGCTGAAATTTGCATATTCCTCCCTTTTGGCGCTTTAACACGTATCCGATGTTGTTGGGCTGCATGACACGGGCAACAGACTTTTAATTATTAATATTAGACATTAGAAAATGAATACCAACGAATAAGATAAACAAAATCAATCAGTCAGTGACTTCACCCGGCACCCCAAACAAATTAACAGCTTTTATTTCACTCATTTGTCACCATGTATTTCCTTTTTTTTTTGTTTTATTTTGGGCAAACATACGAGATTTGCCGTTAATTGAATAAAATCATGGTCTATGCGTTTGACTTGGCCATGTTAAATGGACAAATGAGTGACGAATTTAACGTTAAACAGAGAATCAAATTAACTCTGTGGTCAGGGGTAGAAGAAATCCATGTAAGTTGGGTAATAACTATCACTAGTAATTTGTGTGCAAATACTTCTGAAGAAAACTTCATTCATATTTCAAACACTTTTGCTTTTATCTTTCAAACTAATCCATTTTTTGTTTAGTTTTATTTCTATTCTTAGCGTTTCCGACACTTGAAGACATTCCATTGAAGATTTACAGAAGATTGCCGTATTCTTTAACCGTTTTATCTATTTTTAGTTGCACGCCATAACCACTTCGACGGTTCATTCATAATTTTTAGCTTGAGAGCGTTAACAAGTTCGTTGCCTAAGTCTTTTGTTCCTGCCCGTGTTCGAGTTTCCCAAAGGCAGTGATCAAGAGTTAATACCAAATTGAATACGAGTGTAGTTAAGTTAAGCTGATCTTCGTCGTGAGTTCGTTGTCTAAGTCTTTTGTTTGCACTGCTGAATGCGACGTTGATTTAAGATTGCCTTTTATTATTTTTATTATCCGTTTTTGTCGTTTTTAATTTAAAGTGGCGACGTTTCACTTTAATAATTTTAATACCTTGAGTTTTTTATTGCCTTCGTTTTAATTAAATGCCATTAAGGTGTTTCTTTTTCCCTGCGCTCTGGCGCCAATTGTATTTGGTGTGTGTGTGTGTGTGTTGTTTTTTTACTCATTGGGTTGGCGATCGGATCTCTCTCATAGGCACTTCGGTGAAAAATTGTGTTGCTCCCATTTGGGATCTTATCTAAAATTGATTTCGTTTTAATTTACTGCCTGCACACACTTAAGCGTGCGTTTATGGTTGTTGTTCTCTATTAGCAGGGCCCGCTTGTTATTGATTATATTTTTATACAATTTATACAAATAAAACTGATTAATATTCATTGATGGCTAATTTATGGGGCTTGTATGTGTCAGCGTATCTTTGTGCCTTGGCCGGGTGCTAAAGCTACGGCTACTGCCGAGTTCGGCTAACTTTCTTCCAGCAACTGGCAAAATTATCAATTATGAAGTCATTATTATTTACAGCAAGCCGAACATGCGGCCAGCTGCGATTGATTAATAGCTTTTCAAGCTTCGGTCTTGTCAAGGGTTCAACTGGTGCTGGTGCTGTTGCTCGCGCTGTTTTCTATTTTCGCAACCGCAAATTTTTGCACATTTTTCTTTTTTCTAATTTTTATTTTTTGCACAGAAGGTGTTGCCGGAACATTTTTCTGCGTTTGCGTTTTTGGGTTTCGCGGCAGTTTCTGCGCAGTTCTAATTAGCTAATTATACGCTAAATTAGTATATAATTATTGCTGACCAGGCGCTTGACTCGCTCACGCCGAGTGACTAATTTAAGCAGGCCAAATGTTGAGGGGCGCCTAAGCGAGATTTTGGCACTATTAAATGAGAGTATTCGAATCTGAGAAAAAACAATTTAAATACCGTAGAGATGCGCTTCAAGCGCTTCGTGAAATCTGTAATCAATTAGACACTTTTTGCCACAAAAGAGACAAACGAATTCTTTAATAATACTAAGCACCATGGCCAAAATCCTTTTTTATATTTTATTTTAATTCCGCTTTGTTTCGCGCGTTTTTGGTCATGATAACTGGCTGGGGATTTCTATGGCCTGTGCGTCATGACTTTCCAAATACAAAACGCCAGCGATAAAATCCAAATTTATGCCTCCGATAAGGCAGTGTGGTTTTGTGTCTTTCCACAAAGACTCTAATAAAACTATTAAAACATACAGAAACTAATATATGTGCGTGTCTCTCTATATATACACTACGGGGATTTGATTTTAATATACAGATTTGCATAAATGTGCGACAGATAAAAAAATGAAGAGAAAAATAAACTAAAAACTTGGACAACGAACCTGCCAACGAAAAAAAATCTTGCACTTACCGGTTTGAAATCGGTCAAAGTGGTCGGAAAGTTTATCCAATTTTAACAGCCTAATAAATCCACATAAATATGTACAATGCCTGATTGACGTCTATAGTATATGATTCTTTTAGTTTCGCGTTGAATTCGCTGGGCCGCACACAAAGATTTTCGTTAGTTTTTCCCAGGCCTCAGCCCATTATGACCATTATTTATGGCCACCGATTGTTGGGCAGTTGAAGACACTCTCACACACATTTATCATCGCATCGTCTTATCAGACGAAACATAATTCTCGGCCTGCATTCATAAATTTGCCAGCCACTATTTCATTTGCATTTGACGCGAACCTCCGCTCGGGAAATATTCTTGAAAAACTAATTTGGCGCAGCGCGGGCTGGGCCGGGTCGGGACGGAACGGGACGGTACGGGTTAATTAAAAACTAAGCTCCGTATCGCAGTTTCCAGCCGACGACTTCCGCTGGCGGCTTCCGTTTGGTGGGCGACAGGAATCGCGACAACGACCACGAGCGGCAGCGACTGCGACAACGACAGCAGGCGATCCAATGCGATGGAAGCTTTCGACGCTGGCCGACGGTAAAAATGAACTTATACGGAAGTCGAGGCGAGAAACAGACGAGACCAAACGCTGGGGCAAGCTCGAATCTCCGCTCACAGCTCCGAAACGCACGCAACGCTCAAACACTTGAAACTGAACTGAACTGAACCAAATCTTGCTCTTGGCCAGCATGTCCAAGAAGTTGCTGGTCAACAGCAGCGGCGACGGTGACGGTGACGGCGACGGCGACGCCGGCGTACGCTGAGAGCGTGACGACAAAGCCGGCAGAGCTGGCAGGCATACGAAAAAGACTGATCATTTTGGGGGTTTTCGATTTGTGTTTCTGCTATTACACTCGACGAATATAAACGAAGAAAATCACTTAAATCTGATGTTAAATTGATTTCTTAAGGTATTACAAAAAGGCTGTAGTTTAAATTGATTTTAAAACATATTCGATTTTCTATTACTATTTTATGGCTATTTTCTCTCATAAATGTTTATAATTAAGGCAACATGAAAAAAGTAATTTAAAACTTTATGTTTTTTGCTTAGTGCACGAGATCTGTTTGTTGTGGTCGGAGCGAAGCGGTAAATATTAATAAAAGTTGCTTGCGAAAACTCGAAGACGCTCCGGAGCGTCTTNGTTAAGAGACTGCGACTCTCTTCGCGCTCCATCGGCGATTCTGATGCTGATTTATGCTCTTAATATATTTGTCAATTATTTTTAGGTTCGCTGCCGCTTAATTCTTTTGTCCGCCGCTCGTTTCTATAGGGTGGCTGGGATTATTTTTAGAATTTGCATAGCCTATGCCATAGCATTGAGCATTAAACTGTCAGCATTTTGATATCGTTTCGCCCCATAAATTGATAAGTTTACGAGCGTTTCTTCCTCTGTCTCAATCAATGGGGAATTGTGCGAAAAGTGTGTATGGGGCCTGAGACAAAAACCCTTTTGACCCCTGTCCGGTAGAATCTGGATCGTTGTGGTGGGGAAAGGCTGACGGACACGCCCAGTCTATTGAACTTTTCCCATAAATATGCGAGATGTTTTCTCACAACAATTATACACGGCAGCTGCTAGATCGCTAGATGGCTGGATGGCTGGATGGCCATTGATAGAAACGCAAAACGCTCTCATTGATGCGCGTTCACATCGCTCAGTCCCCTTGTTTATAATTTATCAAAAGCTTTTAGTCAATGATTTCGAATTTACGATTTCGATTCGCCTCAATGGCCCATTGATCTCAAACTGCGACGGCGACTGTTTCTCTTAAAAGCCTTTCGACTGGCAGAGCGGTCAACTCCCCGTAAACAGTTCATTGAGTGGCGTGCCGCAACGACCTGACCCCCATAAGCGTTTCACTAATTCATGCCACTTATTAGCCACAAGACAGCCGGGGCAGCAGCAGCCGGCCAACTTGCACCTGCCTCTCGGAGCCGTGCTCCATTTAGAGCGTTTCAACGTCAATCAATATGCATTTGAACTCCGTCAATCGTTTCTTTCGCTTTTTGTGTGCTAGCTGCGAGTGTATCTGTTTGCCTGTGTGTCTGTGTGGCTGTGGGACTTGGCCTGGCTTTGAGCATTTCTTTTGGCTCTTTCTCTTTCGATACGATTTTATGGCTTAATGCCGTTTTCTGGCCATTGAACACTTAACGCTACATTTTCGGGAGACCTTCAAGGGGGAGAGGGGGACATTACCCGGGCTATCTGTTTTGCATTTTATGGTGTCCCTCCGCTGGCTTTTATCACATTCATCCCGCCCAAATTTCAATTTTGTTCACATCTGTTTTTGGGACCAACACACTCGTAACATATATTCTGCCTTTTATGAATTTTTAATAATTTCTTTTTATGTTTGATTTGACACCCGGGCAACGATGAGAGTGGTTCCGATATTAACGGTTTTTTAATTACCCCCGTGGCCCAGTGTGTCGGTGCCCGAAACAAGTTCGCTGTCCGAGTCTTTTGTTCTGCGCTCAACTAGCATGACGATGGCCTGACGCGACGGCAGGCTCCACTCCGCTCCACTCCGGAAAAGTGAAATTGAATTCGTCAACTCGGGTGGGGGAAAACGGGGGGCGGGCACACAACACAAGTATAATAATGTAAAAAAGCTAGTAATCAGGGAATAACAAAGATCGGGGGCAGCTCATTAACTTGCCGCTTTCGTCAACTGCCTAGATGCCGAATAGCCGAAAATAGCGCCACGTCATGTGGCAGCCAGCTTGTATTTTCTTTTTGGGATCGTTCGAATTCCTCTCAAGGTGTTGCAGCCACCGGAGCTACCTGTATTCCCTCATCCTTCCCTCCATCCGCTGGTGCAGCACCGGTATGTAGCGCCCACTCCGCGTTTACAATTTCATCTTCTCGCCCCGCTTGACCCATTTTCGCTATGCAGTACGAGTATGTGTGAGATCGTGGGGCTCCACTGTCCCCTGGTCCCATTGTTAAGTGTAACTATTAGTTTCCTACGTTTCCAGGTCAACGGGGCAATCAATCATATTATATACAGAAGGAAATTTGTATAGTCTGGGAGCAGCCCCTCGCCGCACAATCACAAGGAGTGGAATTTGATTTAATTTTTTTTTTTTTTTGCACTTTACATGCCCTTGCGGCAGACTTTGTATTGTCAAACGGACAGTCAATGGCGCAAATACCACAATGGGAATAGTTCCATGTCAACTGTGTCGAATCGCAGGCTTATGAACAAAAAAATATATTAATCGATTCTATTTTTGGATTAATTTATATAAGTTTGCTAACAGTTATTTATAAAGCCATCAAAATATCTAATAATAAGGACTGACTTGGTATAAGTATGCTTAAAAAGGAGGATGTTTTGTCATATTATTCCAATCTTAATTTGAGGATTCATAACATCTGGATAAAAAGTTAAATAAACTATTTCATCGAATATAAACTCATGAATCAAACTATTAAATAAAATCGTTTCTCGAACATAAACTCACCAATCATTTAGAGGGCTTAACTACTATTCCGACAGATATCCAAACGGAAGTCAGAAGTCTAAAATGGAAGATGACTAAAACCAAACAAAACTAGCAAATAATTTATAGCTATGCACAACGCAAATATAATTTCAGAATTATAGCCGTGTTATTTGCTCAACCCGCGAGTCTTCTTGGCTTCCTTGTTTATCTTTGACTGCTCGTTTGTAACACTTTTGCTATACATTTTTCGAAATTCCTTTCTGCGGGTATTTTCACCACTTGGCGCTAGATTTCCCAGTATATTTCTAGCAAGAAATCAGCGCAGGAAGCGCATACCATACCATGGCACACCGCATACTGGCCCCTGGCCCCTGGCCCACAAATGGGAAAGAAAGACAAATAAAAATAAGAAAAAAGGTGCACATTCACGATGCTGACCGGTGGCGGTGGCTGTTATGAAAATGAGTTTAAGTTTTTGTTTGTTTGTTTTCTAAATGAACTTTTCACCGCTTTTCGTCCCGCCGGCCATCCGATGGGATTGGATTCGGATCCGAGCGGATGTCGAGTGTTTAGCGGAAAGTGAAAAGTGCTGCTTAAAATGACTTAGTTTGCAAGTTTCGCCTCGCCGTGCGGAAGTCACTGCGGCACTGCCGCCGCGGCGAGTGGCTAACAAGTTGTCTATCATGGAAAAGCAATTTCCATGCCAATGATTTATGAGCCGCTTAACCGGCCCATTACAATCTTATCTCTGGGCTATTATGTACACCGTTTGGGCTGACAAAATATATTGTGCTCGAAATCTAAAGCTGCCACGAAGCTGAATCTGAATCTCGAGCTGACGCTGACATGTCGCGCTTATCGCCGCCAAACTATCAACAGACAAAGCCAGACAAAGCCCAAAAGACCAGGCCAAAGCCCGGGCCAAGACCAAAAGCCCAGGCCAAAACAAAAACAAAGCCATACCAATGGCCCAGTGTGTACACAGTGTGTCTCAATTGTTTGCCACCACGCACGCGCGCAATTACTTAAACATGTCCGAGTTCGCGTCCACGAGTGGAGCCCACATTTGCCAGGTGCACTGCCTCCGACTCCGACGCCGGTTTCCTCTCCCCCTCCGTCTCCATCCACCCATCTGTGTGGGTATCCTATGCAAATGCGAACTGCAGCCCAACTCATTGAATGACCCTCGTTAGGCCCCCGATCACCGGTCCCCGAATCCCTGCCCGATCACCCTGCGTCTGTCACGCTTTGTTTGGCCTGTCAAGATGACAAGTGTTTGCTTTGCTTTTGCCAGCTCCTCGACTCCGCGGGCTTCACTCCGATCTCCACTCCGGCGCAGCTGGCGCTCCGGCCATGTAAACTTGACATTTGATAGCATTTTAATTAAAAAGAAGTCGAACGGAGTCGCAGGAAAATTTATGACGGCGCACTAAATCCGAGCATGTGCGTGGTCTGGAAATATTTTGGCCCAGACTCCGCTCTACCGCTCCACCGTACTGTGATCTGTCTATAGATCTCAGAAATTATATCACGCAGAGCTGGCGCGGATCTGTGTGGAGGTGGCCGGCCCCACCAAGGAGGGATCGAGAGGTGTTGTGGGGCGTTGTCCGTGACCGTGTGGCGAGCCCGACGAAATGAGGTCGAAATTATTTGCAATTTATTGAAGGCAATCACAATGCCTATGAACTATATTTTCAAGCCATTTCTTGTGGCGGCTGGCTGGTGCGGCCACTGCCACTGCCACTGCCACTGCCCCTGCCCCTGCCGCTGTTTATTAGTTCTTCAGCTGGCCATTTCATTGGGCCATGAAATTCCGCGCCTCTCCGCTCTTCTGGGCTAGTTAATTTTTATGTTTACTCTTTATCCGCCAGACATTTGTGCAGATCGTGTTTGCTGCGCCAAGAAGTGCCGGGGAGATTGATAGGAATGCAGCTGGATGTCCGCTTGATTGGAATAATGGCATGGCGGAGAGTTATGTGGGCACATTTATCTGCTTTGATGGGCCTTATAAAATATTTTACGGCGAAATGTGTGAAATGATCTGCCAGCCAGTTATGGTCTCTGTGGCAGGGAAAGAGTATCCAAGAGTTGGCCCCATGCCCAGGTATCCGTCACTCACGATCTCAGATTTCTTCTCCGGTTTCTGTCATTTTTTTGGCTGCCTTTGTGAATTGAGTTAATTTCGCTACCAAGCGGGTGGTTGATTAAAACGGAAATGTCGTGCGTTTAGCTTAATGATCTCCAACGCCTCGCCTTTAACTCGTTCGCTTTCAAGTGCAAAACAATTTGCATCCCCGGAGGCTGAAAGTCTCCAGTCTCGCGTCGTCAGTCAATCCAAAATCTGAAATCCCAAATCCCAAATTCAAACAAGAAGCCTTACCCATATTCTGCCTGAATTTCTTTTGCCAACTTCGAAGAGTACAAAACGCTTTTCATGCTTTTCATGTTCAGCGTGATCTCCGCTGATCCCTTCGCATCTCCATCTCCATTTTCATTACGATTTCGGGCTTTTGAGATATCTTTTTCCTCTTTTTTTTTGCACAGGTGTTGGATAAATCAGAAAATAGTGCAAAATCGTGCCTGCGATATTTGTACGTGATGCCATGTTGTAGGTGTCGGATCAGGATTTCGCCTGGGTTTCGGTTTCAGTTCCAGTTCCAGGCAGTGTCCAATTTAGAAGAGAAACCCAGACGGCAAAAAGAATCCACAACAAAGGGCTTCACACCGCGTATTTCTGTGCGGGGCCTATTCAAATTGCCCAATTCCGGCATTATCACAAGTCACAGAAATACAGAAACAATTGCACACTCATTGACGTCATTAAAAAACGTTTAAAATAAAGTTTTGCGCCTTTATTAAGACTGACATTCGAACAAAGCCCCTTGTCAGCTTTTTGTGGCCTGTTGTCTATTATTATGATTAAAATATCTCTAAGAGTGGTTTATTTTTGTTCGGCCTGATGCCGCTATTTTTCATTATCTCTCCGCCCGTAACACTTCAGTCCCCGAGATCTGTTTATTTAAGTAGCCACCTCAGCCGAAAAAATTATTGTTGATCTTTTTTAGGCCGTTTCATTGTTGTCTTTTCGGAGCGGGGCGTTTCTCAAAGTCCGAACTGCTCCACATACACGGCATTTAACGCACTCAATGGAGTCGGAGTCGCAGTCGAAGTCGAAGTCTCTGTTTCAAACCCAGTCTCTCGGCTCATTGTTGTTTATTTTTATAAGGTCTCGGGCCGGGACACACCTTAAACGAGCCACCGAATGCCACTGATAGATAGCCACTGTATGGCCACCATCCATTGAGCAATGTCCCGGGTTCCCAAGTTCCCAAGTATCCAAGTATCCAAGTTTCCAAGTTTCCAAAAATCCAAGCGTCGGCGGCAGCACCAAAAGCTAGGCGGCATTTAAACATTTACGATTTGTTTTAAATAAAAGCAATGACATGCCGCAAATGCAGCACATAATCACAAAGGCGCAGCGGTGCCTGATCGATATTGGTTTTTGTTCAGGTGGTATTGGTATTGGCTTGGCATTAAAATCGGTAAATAATTCACGCCATTAAGCGTGCGACGATCTGTTCGATCCGATCCGATCCGATCGGATACGATCCATTAGCTGGATCTTGTTTGCATCTTGGGTTGAATTGCTGGGCCCTGTTCATAATTTTTACATTTCGACTGGCTTATTTATGGTGCAATTTCGATTCGATAATTTGCTGCCTTAAATGTGTCCACACTCGATCTGGCTACGTCATTCCAATAAATAAATGTAAATTATATATATCACCATATTTATGCGTGGAAATAAACTAGAGGTTATTTACATATGTTTATTTTGATTGGCATCCCATAAAGATAACCGACAAACTAATTTCCCTGCCCAGCAGGTGGCTGCTCTTTGTGTCTTTATCACAGCGAACTATCTGAGATAGAGGTAGAGATGGGTTATTATAAAGAAATTTTGATGGTTGGCTTCAGAAAGTATATGGATACGTCGCTGCCCTTGGCCACGACACCAACGTAAATCTGGCAAGTGCAAAGGGATTAATCAAAGTGACATTTATGGACAGTATATGCTAGGTTTTCCCTTCGGCTCGGGTTCGGGCTTAGGCGATTTCCCAAATAACTCAGATAAAGTCGTTAGGGCTCGTTAATTGAATTAGCTATCTGAGCATGCATATTCATGCTCAATCAAAACGAACACCGGACTAGTTTTGGAACGCCATTAGCTATGCAATAGCCTAAAAGCGGAAAAATATAATTTCTTGTTTCAGCTCAAGCGCTTCTTTCCACAGATACCAATTTGGCCTGCAAGCGGCCATAAAATCTGAAAACAACAACGAGAATGCCCGAATTTAAAATCAATTAAGACAAATTTATGCTGACATGAGACAAATCTGAGCCATTGGATTTTGCGTAGGCGATCATTAAACGAAACGAACTACAGCGCTATCGGAGGAGAGTGGAGTGCGAGAGTGATGCGACGATGCTGTAACCTAAGGCTCTTGGGGCCGCCGTTTTTGGTAGCCCATTGTCAGGGTCCAAAACAAATCATTAGGTGATGTAGTTTTTTGGCTGCCAGTCTTTGCCCGGCTCTGATTTATGCGACATCAGCACGCGATATAGAACAGCTCCCAAAAAGGGGACATATCGCACAGTGGGACAGACTATGTTTTCTTTAAATAATTTCAGTTTTTAATATTTTAGTGAATGAAAACGTTGTCATAATAACAAAACCTATGTTTTACATTTTTTATGCTGATTTATGAATATAATACCCAATTCTGTAATCATTTTAACTGATCTTGGGAGAATAAATACATATTGCGAACTTTGAAAGTCCCTAGCATATCGGAATACTCAAATAAGAATTGTAGTTCAGATCCCACTGTGGTTCTGTGCGTGGTGGGGTGGTGTCTCATGCTGGACAGTGGATTATGGTCGGTGGTGGGGCCACCTACGGTGCGATGAATAACAATTAGTGGCATAAATCAATGACAATCGTCTATCGACTGGGGTTGAGTGTGTTTGTGCCCCCGGGAAGGCAAACAGGCGCATAAATAACGCAGCCAACCAATCGCAGATACATCGGTTATATACGAGCTGTATCTTTGCCATAGCTCTCAGCCGGACTGGACTCTCTTCCACTTGCCAGCTTGTCTCGGGGCTCTAATTGCTCCGCGTCAATGTTTATCCAACTGTGGGTGTTCCACACGCACTGGCTCGTTGACCGCTATACGACTCGATACTTCGATACTTCTCTGCCCGCCAATGTTTGCTTATTCTAATGAACACACATACGATACCGCTGGAGTAGGTTGCAGAGGAAAAAACGTATATTTGGATTGTGTCGTACCGAAATATGGCTTTAAATTTATTTGAATTTACATCAAAAAGGCAACACATTTGGTTTAATATTAAAAAACTATAATCAAGAGGTATTCTAATATAATAATACATTTAATTAGACATGCATCGGTCTTATGGGACCTAAAATATATTTAGCAAATCTCACTGGGGTACTTTTTCTCTGTGCACTTAAATTGTATGATGGAGGATGTGGCAAAGTTACTCTATTGCCAAGGAAAATTGCGGATCCGCGAATGATGTCATGTTGATCATGTAACTCAATTTCAATTTACATGATCGATGCTCGCATGCCAACGGGAAGCTGTGAGAAAAATTGATTGAATTAAAAGATACGAGGCGGGAAAGTGGTGCAGGGGGCAGGTGCCGGGGGCCAAATGTGTAACTGTGCAGGCGTTCGATTTTAATCGCTTCATTTAAAATGCCGCTCGATACGCATCAGTTGGCTCCCAGTGGCAGCCGCAGCCGCAGCAGCAGTCACTGCAGAAAATGCAGCAGCAGTGGCAGCAGCATTGCGTGCCACTTGCTGCGATCTCGTTTTGACCAAAAACACTGCAAACAGTCGAGCGAGCGCTTGTGGCCAAAATCGAAGCACAAATGGCCGTCGTTTGGCAGCAACTGGCACTGCAGCAGCCAGATTGGCTGACCATTTTCATGCTGGGGGAAATCAAACGAAATTTTAATTAAATTGTTTGCCGCACTTGGCCACGCGGCCGAAGGCCTAAAAAATGTTTTCAATTTTAATTAAATGGCCCGCGGATATATGCACACACTATATGCCATCCAATCCAGTCCCAATCCGAATCCGATGCCCCATCCCGGGGCTCCTTCTTCCGCCGCACACGTGTGCCGTAAATCAAAGCGCCTAATGATGCATTTAGCGCATGAAATATGCCAATGCAGCCACGCCGGGTCACTAACTGTGGCTAATTTACGGGCACACACACACGGATTATGGCCTATCAAAGTCAAGGTGGATATTAAATGCAGCGGAATACGTGTATGTGCATCACCTACCACTTTTTATCCCCCCCTCGGACCCACACCTCTTGTATTTACATGCGCATTTAGCAATTCTCACAGCCGGCACCACTTACACAGGCACACGAATCAGAAATCAACACCCATACAAGCGCACATATCATACTAATGATGCGAAATGACTTTAACGGCTTTTTCTTCTAC
>JAEIIU010052037.1:0-16069 GCA_018874675.1 Drosophila baimaii
AAATTATTTAAGATACCCTGCGCCTAGCCTTTCAAAAGTATTTTTTGCGTGTTGGGATAATATATTTTATAATCTCTCCTTTTATAATGTGAACTCCCCAAATTGGCCCCTTTATGGTGGTATTTTAGTAGCAAATCGTGCTGGAAGTAAATATACTATATATATACAGTTCATTAACTGAGATCCTTAAATAGTCCAACCTAAAATTTCATTATATAGTTCCCCTTCGTCCGAAAATCAATAACCAAGTGATTACACAATTTTAATATATCTACCGCATCAATTTGATTTTTATCTAAGTGTAGCTGGCAATAATTACCTTATAAGCGAGTAAATAAGTTAACTACTTGGATTAGAGGGTTCAGCTCTGATCAATCTAATATTAAAGTATATATTTTTAAGCATTTATTTTGTAATATAATAATAATATTAATATAAAAGATAGAATTAATAATTAATTAAATATGTTCTCGAAACATTTGTGTATCTTGAATATTAAACTCCATCAATAAATATCAATATTTATATGTACATACATACATATATTCAAGTGAGATGGTGTGTAGGGACGTATGCATTATTTTACATACATTTTACACACCATTTACTTGCCCACGTGCGACATCTAGATTTGGGTTGCTGAATCCCAAAACTCACACATAGGTGGCTGTACTACCCCGATTCAATCAAAAAATTTACTTTGATGTAAGATTAATTTAATTGAAGCGAATTTAAAAGATTATAGATTATTGAAATTATGTATTATTTTTCAAAAAATATTTCGTTACAATTTTTTTTATACAAAATAACTGTTATATGTAACTGATAAGTTTAGTACTCGGAACAATATATGTTTTAAACAAGTAACTTTGGAAAATAAGTAAATAAAAGCTTTTGAGTTAATCAAAAAAGACTTAAGTCTATAATTTGGGAGGACTTGCTTGTGGGAAAATCGCCACACAACTCAACATATTTTTTCTGTGAACAACAAAAATTGTACAACTTTTATTTAGCAGGTACATTTGCAACAATTCGTATTTTTAATGAAAGGGTCTAAATGAGCCACTAACTTTGAGATGTCAATATATATGTATATTTGGTTAGTCTTGAATAATATGACATTCGTTGTTATTAGTTTCCAATGTATAATAAAACCAAAATTACTTTTATAAGATATATAAGTAATATATGACTTAATATTTCAATTTAATAAAGTTCAATCCGATAATAATTTTTTATATGGAAAAGGAGTGTGGATCGTCCTGATGGTCGGAGATCAATTAGGAAATAGTTTGTTTTTTTAAGCTCTCCTTTCTTGCATAGTAGTGGTATGAAGCCTATTAAAGCCATATACTCATTGAATCTTATGTTAGAAAACATTATTTCCTTTTCTTTGAAAAATTGAATTCTCGTTTGAATTTTAATAGAAACTGTAGAATTGCGCCATCAATCCAATAGAAAGCATCTGTTTGATCTATTTTAAACACATCTATCCCTAAACTGCATTAGATTACTAATAAACAAGCACTGACGAACAAACAAATTTAATTATTACCCAGTACGAAAAGAAGCAATTCATTTGTATCAATAAAAAAGGTAAGAAAGTTACAGTCGAGTAACACTGTCGTTAAAAAATTTAATTTCCTGCTCTGTGCATTGGATACAGATGACATATAACTATCAAATTTTAAATGTAATTACTAGTAGAATCATGTAAAACAAATTAATAATAACAAGAAAGAAAAGTCATTAAGAAAATACAGTGTCATCGGCAGGTTTCTTACATATAAAGTACATATGTAGCTTAGTTTACAATTTTTCGGGATTTGTAAGGGCGGTTAAATTTAATAAGAAACTTTATCTGACGCTGAATAATGGTGGATCATTGGTGGATGTAGCTCTAGCTCTTAAAGTCGCAGAGATCTGTCGTTTTATACAGTCTATACAGTCTCGTCTGGAGATACTTATTAATAATATTTATACTTCATATGGGAACCCCTATAGCCTTACCTAACCTAAGAACGGAAATCCCTTCTTCTGCCTATTACATATATTTGTGTATGTTCGGTTGGCAGTAAGTTATAGGTACTCTTGTGTAAGGGGTACATAAAGGAGTACCTGAATTTTCGCATACCAAATTCGCATAAATGCGATGTTTATAAAGATAATTACTAAGAACTCGAAAAATGGTCGCTTGATACGAAGTATACGAAGCATTAAGATAAGCATAAGATGTTATATGTTCATTAATCAATGTTGGATATATTTTCATGGTGTGTCTAACCTTTTCCTTAAAAATGTAACTTTGTGTGTGTAATTCTTGTATTTGTAATTGTTTGTTATTGTGAGCTCTACAGGATTAGAAAGAATACATACAAAATATATGTATATTCAAAATTATGCTTAGTAAACAACGACTAAGAATGTAATACTTGATAACTTAAAAATTGCGAGACATAAAAAACTTACAGAAGCTGCAGCCGAAAATATAACAGAGAATGGAGAGGATGCTACCGCTCACTGGAAAAGTATTTGCAAATAATAATTAAATTAGCACGTGGCTTCCATAAAGGCAATCACGTCTGAATTCCTTGGCGGTGACGTAATGATTTTGAATACTTATACGGTAGCCGGGCCGGGAATTGCCTCGATCTCTCGGCAGCCACTATTACTGAAATTGCCGCTCCAAATCATTCCTCCTAACCGAAGAAGTGCCCGCCCAGGCCAGGAACATGCCTGGCCGATTTTCGCATTTTTGTTTTTTGTTCTTTTTGTTTTTTGGCCACTACCTGGCCGGAGTTGAGTGCCACCAATTATAATACGACATATAAAACAAGTAGGCCCTAACATTTTATAAAACTCCTCACTTTCATCGGGTGGAAGCGGGTTTTTAATTACGCTGTCAAGTTGAATGATGGTGGGGATGCGAGGGGTTGCGGAGGTTGCGGGGTTGCGTGGTGGGAGCCTGCCGAGGGGAGGGGCATGGGGACATCGAGTGCCATGAGGACGCCGTGGCAGCCATAGAACAAGGCCAGTTCATGCGGGCCATTGTCATAATATTGTCAGTAAATAAAGATTCCATTTGCCGGCTGCGAAAATTTACATACTGTCCGCGCGGCCAGCGGTGGCCACTCTAAAATTGGTTCGTTTCCAATTAGATTACACATTCGTTCGACGTCCGGTGCTGTCATTTACTGGAGCTGCAAGTTGGAACTGTCGGAAGAGCTATAAATTAAACGAATTTAAGAGGAAGCTCCGCCGCGAACTCTGCATATAATATTCATAACAACAATGGAAATGTTCAGCGGACGATAATCGATTTTTGCTTATTACGATCCAGGTCCTCGCCCTCCCGGCTGCGCACGCGCTCCGATCCGAGGAATACGAGTCCGAGTCCAAATTCGAGTTCGAGCTGCAGCGCACATCCTCGCGCTCGCTCCGTGGCCCACAAGAGCGCCGAGGAGCGGACCCTTAATGAAGTAGTAAAACTCATTCATAAATGTATTAAACCTGCTGGGTATTTGCGGAGTCCGCTCGGCCAAAATCGAGAGCCTGCGTCCGCTGTTCTAGCGTACAAATGACGAATAGAAGAACGGCCAGCGGAGTCACCTCGTGGCGGCCATGCAGTATACACGGAGCGAAAATAAAAGACAGATTTCTATCAAAAAAACACGTGAGTGGTCTGACGAAGAGAACTCCCGCAACGTCATCCAATTCCTATCAAATCCAAATCCCGTTAATATATAATGCTAATGTATTTTACATTTATATTCTCTAATGTATGAGCAGTCCATTTCTTTAATNAATACAAATACAAAATACAAGCCAAAGCTAGTATTCTTAAAATCTTGTTATGTTTTTGCCAGAAGCTACAATTATTTTAAACCAATTACAAAATATACGCCAGACATTTATAATGTTGTATTTAGACAGGTGCTTAACTAACCAATTTGTCTGAATGTTTTTTCCTTTTTTCATTGAAGAGGCTAAGAGCCTGACATTATGAAATTTTTATTCCAGATACTCGCAGATTTAAGAGATATGTTGCATTCCCGCTTAATTTATTTAAGCTGAATCCTTTAAGTAGAAAAGATTTAAAATATTACCACCATAAAAAAGTAAGCATTATTGTTAGTTTAATAATTGGGACCTTATTGGAACACAAACTATATTTTAGTGCTTGCAATGACTTGAGGATCGGTTATTCTGTGGACGGGGTTTTAAAACCAGTGCAGACTGCCACTACTTGTTGAATCACCGATCACAGAATACCTAACATTAAATCATTGAGGTCACCAAATTGCAAGCACTTTTTACATTGGATTATATTGATATGCTATGGATATGTACATATACATATATACAATAAAGATGTTTAAAAAATAAAATTTTACAAGTTTAAATATAAAAAACTTTACGCATAGTTCATATTAAACCCTATATACACTTGGTATTTTGTAATTTAATCCAGTACAGAAACCTACCAGCAAAATTTAAAACTTCAAAAGCATCAATAATTAAAAAAGATCCTTATACTGATATAATGGTTAAAGAGTACATTAATACAAAATTACAAAAATAAATACTATGATATATGACCAGTTTTTAACAACAATGCGTAGTAATACCCCTAAGCAATTCGGCTGGCTTCTCATCCTTAAAACCACAATATTTTCTATCTGTGTAACTGAACACAGCCCGCCACGGACCGTCTTGCAATCTGGCTCTAAAGGGCAGTCTTTCAATGCAAGCAGCCTCGGTAAATCGGCCCAACTGCAGTTCTCCTCGATGCCGGACTCCTCCATCCTACAGTCATGAAGGCAACGCATGCCGGCCAGCATTGCCGGCCAACCGATTTGGCCCTTGCCTTGGCTGGGCTTTCGGGCTTTGAGCCTGGGCTTCGGCCCTTGGCTTTGGCCGTGGCTGGCTCTTACCACGGCTTAGTTTGCCACGAGCCTAACACACGCCGTTCGCGTCGACGACGTTCCGACACTTGATTCTGCTGGCGGATCTTGGCTACGTTATGAACATTTACATTTATCTTGCCAATCAATTTAGTTTTGTTTGGACTTTTTAATTTCCTCTCTGCAAATGAAATCAATTTTGATGCGTGCATATGCAATTCGCGTTTGCTCCGAGAATATATCCGCACGATGGTGTGGGCCCGAGCGGAAATGCCCTCGAGTGGCTACAAAGGATTTGTTATTATCTTGTCCGCACTTTCTAAAGGGGAATTGTTTTTGAAAATATTTTTTCAGTTGCGAAAAATGCTCTTATCCTTTGTTCTAGACGGTCAAAACAGTCTACATTCCCTAGTATAGCCTAATTATAAGCTTAGCATGCAGTTCATACCCCTTCTATTCAATATACTGACCACAATGTTACCCACTTAAAATGCACATGGAAAATTGGAACAATTATTCTAAATTATAAGGAAATTTTTCAATAAATCATATGGGAGCCCATCAATCAGAATTTTTGCTCGAACCTTTGCAGGCATCGGATGAAACGTCGTTTGGCTAATAAATAATCTCAATGCTTAAATATTTTTTGATATTTTCGGCGACTGTGCAGCTATGGGAACTTTTCGGCACAGCCGATCGGGCCTTATAGCATTCTTTTTTCAGGCATCACACGCAAATTGACGATGCGTTGCGCTTCAATCTCATAAATTATTTTGGCAACGCATCACGCGAGTGTAGTGTCCCAGTGGGATTTTACCTGATTTAGGCAGCATTCGCAGGGCCCACCAAGCCAAAGCTAATGCCAACCAACATGCTCGGTCCACTTCGGGCCGACTGTGCGATTTTTGTGGGCGATGACTTTTGGTCTACCTCTTCGCTCTGTTTTTGTTTTGATCTTTGGCCCTTGCCCCGCAAATTGCCCTATCCAAGTTCTTGGAAGAAAGAAACACCATATAATTTCGCTAATTAAATGGGGGAGCGTGTACCCACGCATTTCGGGAATTTTCGAACGCTCAACAAACGCATTTGAATTTTTGGCTCCTGTCCCACCGCAATCCGTTTTTTCTGCAGTGAAAAATCGTGTCTGCCTCTCGTACAGCAAAGTAAGTTTTTGTTTCCAAATGTATTTTCCCACAGTGTTATGCTTAAAACTGTCAGAAATATAAAATTAGTGCTCTACATTGTTTTCCTTATGTATTCCAATCGCTCTTCTCTCTAAATAGTGGTCATAACAAAAATGTAACTATTATTTGAAGTAAATATAAACAATCAAACCAAAGAAATAAACCTAAATAAAGATATGTTAGGAATATTTATGCTAGGCCTTTATATTCTGTGAGAATATTTATGTTTTCGCATTTTTGCATAAGAACTAGACACTATATCATCATATCATATTGTTATCAAAAATATCATATTTGCTGCAGACTTAATCAATCTTTATCAAATTTAGCTTGATTTATGACGATTAGTCTATCTTACTTTACAGGACCTTTTTTACAATTATTTGTACGTTACTTAAAAAAAACAATCTAATAAATAACATTTTAGATTTAACAACACAATAAAATGCTTTTTGTAGTAATTTTTAAATAAAAAAATCCAAATACGACTTTATATCAAAAACTATCTATTGAATTGGTCTATTGTCAATCTCATTCTTAGTAAATATATAATTCAAATTGAAATGTTTTGGGTTACAAATGCACTGAGAGAGTTATACAGTCGTCGAGAAGAAAATTGAACTTGACAACAAAAAATAAATTACTTTTTAGAATTTTAATTCTACTAAAATTACATTGTTGGAAGATATTGTAAGATATAGGTAAAAAAATTTCCGAAAAAGCTAAACAAAAATCCTCAAAAGAAGTTATTTTTGTTTCCTTGACCATATTATAATTCTCTCTGAGTGTCTTATTAATTTTAATAACAATAATAAGCAGAAATGGGAACTTCACAATTAATTAATATTAATATAAATGATATTAGTAAAAATAACCTGATGCTCAAGCTGAGTAAATTTATAATAAAGGTTTATAAGGTCTCTTATTTACATATATATGAAATGATAAAGGACTTAGTTATATAGCATTTTACGATATTATACTTTCACAGAAATACATTTTATGTGGCAAAAAAATCTGTGGTTATCTTATTGAACCCGATCGAAATCCTCGAAGCTTAAAACGTCATTATTTAGAGGACTTTTTTTATCAATACTTAAAGGCATTACTCGAATTCGATTTCCGTAAATGCAATTGTTAGGTCAGTTTCAACACATCCTCTCTTGAAAAATCTATCCGGCTCTGGTCGACTATGTTGAATATTGAATAAAGAATTTTATTTACATTTGCATATAATCTTTGCAGATATAAATAGTGTATTTTAGAAAGCAATCGTATTTGTTTTCTTTTGAAAATGGAAAAAAGCCAATTGTTGCAATGATCTTTTGTCGCTTTTGAGATCGCAAGCCTGCCTACTTTTGGCGTGGGGCACATATAAATCAGGTTGAAGCTTATGTACATGTTATTCCCAGAGCAGAGTGTGCCACACGGACTCGCAGGAAAACCCATTACTATAAATTGGTCATTGATTCTGCTGCTAGAATGCCCAAGAATGGTAATCAGTTTGTGTGTGAATCACGGCCAGATTGCCAGGTAATTGGCCAAAAGTGCTTGCGTGCCCGAAAGTGCCCAAAGAAATTTCAGTGTCAATCAAGCGGCGTTGCCCCATGGGCGCTCGATGGTTCAATATCTGATTTTGAGTGGCTGCAACTTTGCCCACAGTTAATTTGCAGATTTCGGCTGACAGATAATTTCCATAGAGCACTTTGTAGAGAGGCCGTCGAAAAAACCGCTCACACCGATCCAGGATCGGCGTGGCGGCGATTAAAGCTACGATTCTTACCATCATGAACTTCTGATCCTCGAACTGATGGTCGTTGGTGCGGTGTAGAATGTGCATTTTGATTTAGTTGAACTGTGACAATATCTATTAGGTAGAAAGCATAGGTTTGCTTTTGAGATGCAGAACAGGTACGATCACTAAGTATTCTTATTGAAAATCGATTTATTTTTGGCACTGGTTAAGGCAACTGTGGGTGCTTGAGTTAGAGTCACGTATCCGTCGCTATGTACACTAAACACTACGATTAACAGATGCGAATTAATTGAGAGTGTGATTGTTATTGTTATTGTTATTGTTATCCAAATTGGAATGCAAATTAAAATTCCCGATGGTAATCGATGGTGCGGATCGGCTCGGAACGGCTTTCGGTACGGTTTCGGTGCGGTCTCGGTTCGATTTCGGTTCGGTTAATTAAGTGAGGGACCCGCAATCGAAATTCCGCCTTTGCGCAGCCACCAGACGTAGTTCTCGACTGAAGTTGGATTTTCTGGTTGGACGCAAAAACCTTCAGGGGATGTGCGATGGTGCTGCTGCTGCTGATGCTGCCGCTGCTGCTGCCGGAGACTCCGCTGCTGCCGTTGCTGCTGCTGCTGCTGCTGTTTTTCACGCACACAGCTGCGAAATACATAGGAAAAGTGCCCAAAGCCTATGCCCGTTCGCCGGCCCGCTGTATGGGTGAGGCCCGCACACAGATACTCGGTGCAAGCAGGTTTTTGGCTCTCGGGCATCGAAGAGAGGATGCCGAAGAGAGCGGCCCGCGCGCAAAGAGAGTCGCGGCGCACAGCCATTTATATTTCGGAAGCCACGCCCCGCCAGCGGACTACTAGACAATGGGCCGAACCCCAGGCTGCGGCAGCGCAGCTTCTGCACATACAGCCAAAGATACAGATACAACGAAAGATACGGCTGTGGCCAAAGATACGGGCTCGGGTACATACACAGGCACACGCTCAGATACAGATACTCGCAGATAGGGGTTGCAAACGGGGGTTGGCGACGTGCCCCGAGGGTGGCTGCGTTGCTACTGGGAAAACCCGGGCATTGGGCATTCGCAGCCGCAGCCACATCTAAATCCATGGCCAGATTGCCAGTGGTACGTGCTCCGGGTTCTTTCTGCTCTGCAGCACTTCCCATGTGCTGGGGGATATGGCTATGTGTATGTGCCTCCTCCCGCCCAACCCTCAACCCTCCCGGTACTTGTCAAAGTTAGGGGTTTTGTGAAATTTACATATTCCTCAAACAGTTGCCCTTCCCCCCCTCTATATGCGAACGTGTTTCTCAATGCACGCCATAATCAAAACAAACTGAAAATAACAGATTTTCATTTTTCTCAGCCATCAAACCCATGCGGGGGATGTTACATAATATAACGAAAACATTTGGAGTAGGATTGNNTTCGTTTTTCCTAATTAATGCATATTTTTACAGACGATTTGTAATTATGAAATTGGTTTTAAAGGCTGTGGTTAGCCTTTAAAATAATTACAGTCATATGAACAAAATCTGACTATTGTAGCAAATTGTTCTTTTAAGAACAATTGTGGCTAATTCATAGGTCGTCATTTTATACACAGTTAATGTCTGATAACTTGAAATATTCAAAATGTACTTCGGAGTTCGTAAATCTCGACAGTAATACAATTCAGAAGCAATTTCACTAAAATGAAGACTAACAGCCATACGCATTTTCGTCTTGTAGTGCTGTTTTAGAATGTATATTTATAAGGTAGGGATGTATATTAAGAGGAAAAGTTGGATATAAAATATATACAAATCTATTGTGCTCTGTATTATATCGAAAATATGGTATATTTTGATATGTAAAAATTTAAGATACCGAATAATATCGCATTTCTAGTAAAATATCAAAAATATTCAAGAAATATAATAAAATTGTATTCAACTTATTTTTTTTTAAATCTTTTTGTATTTAAAACATCTTCCAAACTACAGTTTTTAGTTATTTATACATATTTCCAACAATTATAGTTTATGCCAAGCTAAGGCTCTTTTTTGATACAATTCGAAACCAAATACCGATTTATCGCGCAATGTTAAGATATCTATTTACATATATGTTTATCAACTCTTCCAGAATTTCGCATCAACGAGCTTCGGATATTTTTTTTTTTTTTCCTTTTTTTTGTAAACTAGTAATATCGATGACATATTGAAATGTCAATACAGAAATCAATGCTTTGCAAACTTTTGGGCAAAAATATTACCCCTTTTCCACATCTTTTAGTTACAGAAGAAATAAAATGGCTTGAGAAAAAATCATTAAAACTAGGGTCTTCGTTAGGTTCGCATTAATTATAATCACTTTCAGTCAGATCTTTTGTTTTAAGATAAGAAAACTATAAGTAGAGTATGATTCTTAGAGCAGCATGTTCAGGATTATTCCAGATATATAAAATAATTACTTAATTAATAGTCGAGTTTCGATTTATGTGGATTAAATCAAGCAGACCAAGAGTTGGACAAATCGCTCATATATAATATATATAGATATATTCGTTTTGTAGAGTATTGTTCCACAACTTTTTAATTTATTTTAGGTATTAACTTAAACTATACGCAAAGGAAACTGATGTACTTTAATAATAATTTTTTAATAGCCAGCTTAGGAATTTAATTCTAGCAATCTCCTTAAAGAAAACCACCATTTATTATTTTCAGGCAGTACTTTCTGAGCTTTCCAAACGTATTTAATCATTTAGTACAATCCAGTTGTCTCTTTCTCTGTTTTGTTTCAGGTTACACAATTAATCTAGGGAATAAACGCGTTTGGGCTTAGCAGCTGTGGAAAATTGAATCACTTGCTTTTGCGCTGAGCCTGAGCTTTGAATGTTTGCATCCCCCAATTGAATTACGCCATTAGCTTTCTAAGTGACTCAAATGGACTTGGGCTCCTACCCTTTGTTGCCAGGGGAAAGGCTTAGCCCTGGAGAGGGTAACGAATTTCAGTAGGGTCTGCCCCGTATCAAGCACGCAGCTATTTATTTGGTACGAATTCGTACGAGTGCAAAATAAAGATATGAAACCGTGATCCCGCCGACTACTCATACCTACACATTATATAAAAACGGCAGCTCACGAAGCTACCTCGTAGGAGCCGTGCATTTCGTGTGGTGGAAGCGGTGATCAGGTGCATTATCCAATTGCGGCGGTGGAATTCGACGACCCACCTCCATTTCAGCGATTTCATTGCGGCGGCACGATTTTTGATTGCGGCCACGACAAGAGATCGATCGACCGATGATCGGTCCGCCATTTTTTGTGGCGATTCGGAACCGATACTGATACTGATGCACTGCTCGCATTACCAATTAATTTCCAATCCTCCCCGCAGCATTGCCATAAATCGTGATGCACAGTGGTCCGTGTGCTCATGGTAAGAGCGCCCAAGTACACCTCTGTGCAACTACCAACTACCAACTTGCAACTACCGACACCACACCTACACTGCACCGCATCCACATCCACAGCCACATCCACATCCCCACCCATACACGTGCACTCCCGAAAATGGCAGCTTTCTTTGAGCCAGTCATAAGCTGGCTCTAAAGACTGGGGAGCTACGTGGAGCCGAGTGCTGCCTTAAGAGCAGGCAAGCTGCAAGCCAGAGCTGGAGCTGGAGCTTGGTACCCGGCCCGAGCACCTCATTTAAGATGCGTCTTAAATGCGATCGCCTCGGGAGGAACTCGTGAATGCCGCAGGACTTGCATGACTACTGCCCCGACTGTTGGCTGGACTGCTGGCCCGACTGTTGGCCCGACTGCTGTCTTCTTGGCAGTGACTGGACCAGGCCTGCCAATCTGTGGCGACTCCTTTATCGGGCCGCTGCTCTTCAGTCTCTTCGGTCCGCGTTCGCGGCCTCAGACAAGTGCATTCCACATGCAAATCACAATCAGCGGTGGAGTAGTGATTTTCCAAAAATGTAAGCAACCGATCTGCAGACCAAAAATAATGCAGCTTAAATTACTACAGCACAGAGGAAGAAAGAAATGATAGTTTAATTACGAGAACTGCGCTGTTTCATTTATATGGGTTTCCCAATCAAGGGCAGCTCACTTCAAGAATTGCAGCTCAGTTTGGATTTGAAATTAATCCACTTTCCATCCCGAGAATAACTTTTGTTAAGTTTATGCTATGGAATACGCGTATCTTGAATACCTGAAATAAAAATAGTCCCCTATTTATGCTAATCACACAAAGTCATACATTTTTATTAACAGAAAAAGTAAGTCCTGTCAATTTTGTTTATTTTTCATATGTGGCCTATGCACACAATTTTATACTAAATGTAATATGAATGCATGAATTCTGCCTTTCATAAGCTCTCTATATATAGTACCTCAATTAACAATATGTTAAAATGTATTTAAATAAAAAAATGGCATTTGTTTCTTTTATTTCGAACTCTTACTTCAAAAAAGAAACGCCAACGTTAATATAAACACCTTACAAAAGACGTTCCCAAGCTAAGGCATTTTTATAATGTCTTTGTAATTTGATTAACTTAAGGAGATATTGTTCTCAGTGTACTTTCACAAACAAATTTTGTTTGCTTTTATATGAACTACCTTGTATACAAATTTTCTTATGTATTAATTGTATTAATGTGTATTTAAATAAATCCCACAATTTTCGTATTTGTAGAAGATTAAACGAAATAAAAGTAAATAAATAAAAATGAGGTACGAAAAAGGTACTATGGTACCTTCAACTTCTGATATAAATTGTCGTGACGAATAATGATTATATTAACCGAAAATAAATTACAAAATAATTATTAATTAGTTTAATCAATAAGATCTCAACGCAACAAGAAGCAACTTCGCGATTTACTTCCGGTACGAACTAAAAATCATTTGAATTATCACAACTTAAAGTTTGAGACCACCGAATCAACAACGAATATTATCTATTATATATTGATCATAAAATCCATTCGCTTTGTAGGATATCTTGTGGTTTCCACTAAGAGTTAGTTGACCAGAAATGCCTCTAATTAACAGAGCGAAAAAACTATTTAAATGGAATAATCGCTCTGAGCGAAACGAATATCTACTTTGGGACTACAGCCAGCAGACTCAGTCCCGGATCCTAGGGGTTATGGTTAATAGGACTGCTTAGGCCTCATGGCTTTTTTTAAGGTACACGCGGAGAGGCCGGCGTATGCAAATGGAGCCCTTGTGATTGAGTGTTTGTATCTGCAACTACTCCGCCATAATTTTCCGCATTCACCCGAACTCGAACCCGAACCCGAACGCATGTACGTAGTACGTAGCCATACTCGAGTGTGGTAATATTTTGAAAAGGCCGCGGGCCCTTTCGTTCATATTCGTTAAGTCCTCAGATGCAGGCAGATTCAAATTTCGGGAGAAGCCAAACGCTGCGGCGGCGGCGGCGGCGGCTGCGATACACGAATCATCAGCGACATGGCCATGGCTCATGGCTCATGGCCAGGCCTGCTCGCTTATTCGCCAGGTCTTCCACAGACACAGGGCACAGGAAAAAGGCTCCTGCAATGTTGCACGACGCCAATAGCCGCGGGGAAGATGAGCGAGTGCGCCGCGCTCGTCGCAGCTCAGCTCTCTGCTCCCTGATCCGGCTCTGCCTCAGCCCCTGTTCCTGCTCCTGCTCCTGCTCCTGTCCCGCTGCTGTTCCGCTGCCCCTTGTGCGCCTGCACTTAGACAAAAGTATGTTGTGTATTGGAAATCATAATTTAAGACCGCCATAGATAAATGGAATAAATATTAAAGATTTACTTGGGGCAAGAATATGCAATTTTTGAATACAACAGATTATTATAACGAATAAAAATCATCTTCACAATTGTATTAATTTTCATTTATATTAATATTAACTTTAGGAATATAATTAAAAATAAAATAATAATGAACTACCTATGCAATTTTGAATATTAGAAGTACCCTTGTCCTTTCCTTTTTTAGTTTCCTTATTATAAACTCCGATGAGGTACTTAAATTTGTATCTTTTAATTTAAGTGCCAATTTAAATGAATTGTTTTTAGTGTGCCACAGCTTCGGCCGAGGTTTTCTGTGTGCCGCGAGTGAGTATGTGAGTGTGTTTTCAGATGCAGTTGCAGCAGGCGGATGTTTGCAGCATATTTCCTACGGCTGTGCTCATGTGCACCTTTAATCCGCTCTGTTTTTTCGCAATTCGGCGAACGAGCAACCCGATAGAGCGGCGAACAGCCAGCGGAGCGACCAGGGCGGACCATTTAAATTCGAGGTCAAAAGGAAATATATTTGCAGCTGTGTTTACCCACCGTAGATTGCGATTACGTACATATAAATGCGAACATCTCGTACTTTGGCAAACACTCGCATAAAAGTATTACTTTAAGATAGCTGGCTGCATTTTGCCAAAAGATACCATTGCTTTATTATTTCAAATCATTTAAAAATATAGTAGTTGTGCTAATAGACAGCTCTTTACACACTACCTTTTAAATGTTGGTAATGAGAACTTTAAGTAAAGTTTTAATTATATCTACTTGAGTATTAATAAAATAATATAACACTCCAAGAATATCCTTACAATTTTGAATTTTTATGTTTCGAAATATGAATATCTATCAGTTTATAATCTGATTTTTCCAAGTAACGGAAAATCTACTGTTGAAATTAATTAAAATTGATTTGATTGGTATTAAGTTCTAAAAATGTCTATATTGAACTTAAATATATTTTATTTATCTTCTTTCATTATTTATTTTAAAATTTGTTGTATAATTTGAGGGTTCCGTGAATTTTTTTTGGAATTTCTTGAATATACATATAATATCTGTAAAAATAAGAAAGTTGTCAATTTATTATTGTTGTGGTGCATTAACTACTTAGGAAAGTATATTGCCAACAAAGCGCAGCCAAAGTTATTTCAAAGAGTATACTTAAAATTCACAAGTCGGAATTCTGTGACACGCTGGTATATAAAGTTACTGAACTGATTATTTGGTTATATGCAATCAGCTTTATAGAGCCCTGTTATACTGCTCTTCTGTCAAAAGAAACTGTATATTTATTTATGAATATTATATTTAATTTAAGCAAGGAGTGCTTTTGAGATCTGAGAAATTTATGAAATCACAATCACAGACTGAGCATCGGATATTCACTCGAATTAAACAGCTTTTTGTATTAAGTATATGATTCCATTTAGCCAATAATAAAACGTGTGTATACGCGTTGCCACCAACAACGCTCTGTTATTAATAATACAATATACAATTTAATTTTAAGAGACACAACCAAAACGAAATGCACGCAAATAAATATTTTTATCGTGCATAAACATTATAATAACTCCTCAATAAAGCCTCTTATCTGCTTGGCAGACATCAAGAAATAATTAAAATACTATTTCGCACTGCATGCTCTGGTAATTCAGTGATAATGCCATTCTCATATGTGGCTAGCATATGCGACCAACAGTCCCAAGGCTCGGGACTGCGAGCTCCTGCTCCTCGGCATAAGTGATTCCTTGGCCGTAACTCCGTTCACGCGTCACGCACAAGAGGTCGTGAAATGGTCAGCGCCAGTTAATTAGGCAATAAAACATGAATGCCGAATTGCGTGCGGCGCCTTTTTTTAGCTTATAAAAACGGATTTCTATGTGAGAAAATTATCAGTGCGTTGGAGTCGAGCGAAATTGCCACTATTAAATCAAGCGAATCGCAGAACAGAACCCAAGTTCCATCAGCCCTGTGTAGACACTCAGACTTTCAGCCACATGCACACATCCAATTTACGTTAAGGAACTGCGGACGGATTCGGATGCTGGTTGCGAGACCACGAAAATTAAAAGCAAACAACCAAATAAGAGATGTAAGCATTTGGCCGAATGCAAGTGGTTGTTAAGGAATATAAATTGGACTATAAAATCATTAAAGCGCTTAATAATGATTAGTTGGGGTTGATTCTTCGCTCATTTTTACGCACCGAAAACGTTATAATTATGCTATAACAGCGGTAAGACAAACCGAAAAGGGTATTGGTATTTGGGACTCCAATTCATAGCACGTGGAATTAAATCTTTCCTTAAAATAAATATATCTGATATGTGTATTTAGGCTGAGTATTGTATACTGTATCAGTTTGTATGGGTATGCAGAGTATCGTAATGTTGATCATAAGTTAGAAATCACAGGTTTAGAGGCATATCTGATA
>JAEIIU010052044.1:0-10038 GCA_018874675.1 Drosophila baimaii
TGCCGTGCCGTGCATTCATGCATATAAATTATGCTAATTAGTTACAGCTACCGCATGACAATTTAATACATATATTTGCATTCGTTTTTATCTGATCTGTTATATTTTTTAATTAAAGCTTATTAAAACTGTCGCTCACTCTCTCACTTCCCGCTCTCCCCGTCTCTCGTCTTATCACTCGGCATAAATATTTATTTACTTTTTTATACGCACTTAATTTATGGCTCTGGGCAATCATGGCGGCGAAGAGCGGGGGCATAATAATTACCGAAAGCCTAGAAAATATTTAAATGATTTTTTGTTGTGCTTTTTTCTCTCCTCGTTTCTGCTTTTTTAAATGCTTTTTTTTGCTCGCTAAAAATGTTTTAATTATGTCAGAAATGATGTAGCGCGCTTGGCAGCAGATTGAAGTTGACCCAAAAAACGAAGAAGAAAAAAACGAGCAAGGCGAAGAGCAGAAAAAAAAATGAAATGATGACGACAAAACCGGTTGGCTAGGTCTGAAATCGGAGCCCGGGGTCTCCGGAGTATCCGATGTCTGAAGTCTGGGGAGTGGAGTTGCCTCCGCCTCGTAAATATCGGCTTTATGACCAGCCTCAATGCGAGTATCCTCCGCGCTTTTCCCTCTTTTGTGGCTGCCACTTAGCCCCCCTGCCACGCCCACCGGCCGCCCCCGCAGACAATGTTTGGTTAGACAGCTTCCGACGTTGTGCCCCGTATTTTTTTATTTTTCGTTTGGCGCTTGACAACTGCCGACGCCGTTTCCACTTGGTTTTGGGTTACTCTTTTTATATTCGCAGCGCGGACTTGGCTTAATGCGCTTTGCGTCATTTCATTTTGAACAATTTTCGTTACTCCCGACTTGAATTTAAAAATAACCGACTCTTGCAACTGGGTGTCTCTGTTATTTTGTGCCTTTTATTTGCATGGTTTTTGTTTCACTTGGTTTTTGGTTTGCCTTTGCCGGGCCATTATTGGGTTTATTTATTTGTTGATGACTTTTAAATGGCAGCTGCTCTCGGCTTGACGGCAGAAAAAAACACAGCAGAAACGTCTAAATAAAGTCAATTAGAGGAGAAAAACCTTTTAGTTGACCTATCCCGCTCCATAAGGCTTCCCATTCAGCTCTGACTAAGCGGACGGCAAAGCGATTAATCGAATATGGTCATTGGAACTTGCATCCGACAGATACAAATCACTTTGAGGCTTGGCTGTGAGTGCTTTTTCCTTTTTATTCGATATTCTCGCGAATTGATTTTGTGAACTTGTAAAGGTTAAAAAAAAAGGCAAAACATTAAACTTTTGTAAGCTGAATCTATCTCTTGATAGCCTATCAGACTAAGGTAAATACTATGCGGAAAAAATGTTATGAAAATATGAGCTGTTAATAGATTAAACATAATCTATTTTTTCATGGAGACAGGGAATGTTTTTATATAAGCTTATTGAGTAATTAAAAAGAATTCAAATATTATCAATGGCAAAATACTGGAAAATTACTTAGACACACTGATTAGCAGGAAACCATAAAGCGTGGAAGCATTTAACTCAATTAAATATAAATTTAAACTTATTTTGATAGCAGAAATGGAAAATGAATTAAATGTTTAGTTACAAATTTAATTGTTATTTGTAAATTAATGTTTTAGTAACACCTTAAGCATAACATCCGCTTAGTAGTAAAGCATTGCAAGCTTGTGAGTAATGAACCGAGGGTTTCCCTATCTCAGCGTATAGTAATTTAAGCCCTTAAGTTTTCCTCCCCATTTACTTCTTCCTGTGCGTGTGATATTTCTAAAAAAAAACAAACAAACAAATATTTTGCAGTTATGAGTAACAAACACTTGACCGCCTTGAATGAAATCGTAAACTGCAAACCCAATGATAAGCGCTCAATTAAAATCCCCCAGCACTCCACATGCCATTTCCCCTTCCTGCCTGTGTGATAAAGTCCCCCCAAAATATGTGTGTAATCTCTGACAACGGCCCCCAAACTAGCCACTTGATCACTGAGCTCATTTTGGGGTCGGGGCGGAAAATGTCAAATAAGCGAAAGCACTCAAGTACGGCACTCGAGCGGGCGACTGGACATTATCACCGGGGCCCACACATGGCACTATAATCGAATCAGATGTGAATGCGAATGCGAAAATGTGAATATGCGAATCCAAAGTGCAGCCTCAATTCAGCTTAGTAATGCCAGACGAGACGAGACGAGACGAGACGAGCAGCACCTGCCCATGGGGCAACGGGCAGCGGGGCGTATGAGTGACGACAATGGCGATGACCTCGCATTCGAAATGGATTGACGGGGTGGAACTGGCTGGGAGGGGCATGCAAATGGCCCCAGCAGCTGATAGTTGATTGCTCAAACGAAATGAAAACAAACAACCGACGCTGTCAGCTGGAGAAGCGATCTGTAGTATATTTTAATTACACTTGTGTGAACGCCGCCGCCGTCGACGGCAATTGAAATATATTTTTCCGTCCTCTAATCTACGACCAATTTAATATGAATTGAATAAATGAATAGATGGCAATCGTTTCTTGGAGAGCCGGATGGAATGGTGGGGCGAAATCAAGGGAAACTACGGCGGCACCTTGTTTGGATTTGGAGTCTAAGCGAGCTCTTGGCCTGGCGTTGCTTTCTACCGACGGGAGTTGAAAGATGATCTATATTTCCAAAAAGAAAATCGACCAAGTGTCGTTATAATTTATAAAAGTTATAAGACAACGCTTTAAACAAATATTTCCATTTTAACATTCTTTAAAAACCTAAAATCTACATTTCTCTAGTAAAAAAGAAACCAATTGTATATATATATATATATAAATTATATAAAGAATTTCCCAAATTCACGCAAATATATTTGAAAATCATGTTCGTCTCTGCTTTAGCTTTATAGCATGAAGAATGCATTGATTTTTTGCTGGCGATTTTCCAGACATTTTCCAGACGTCAACACTGGCCTCGGCCAGTTCCTGTCTATGGCTGCATCTTGCTCCACTCCCTCTTGTCTCTCCTTGTTGGATCTTAAGCGGAGACAAGTCAACTTGGACGTGGACACGGACTCGTTTGGATTTGGGGCAGCCTAAAGCGGCTCACTTCGTTTCGCGGATGAGTCAGTTTTTGGTCACCAGCGGATGTCGCTCGCTTCAGCTCCAAAAACAGTTTTTGCCTTAATTAATTCGCTGATTGCCACACTGGCAATCCTCAGCGGGCTTCCCTTGCCTATGCATAAATTAATCAGTTATTTACTTCCTGGAATCGCAACTCCCATGGAACCGAACCGTCTCCAATCGCTTCGCCGTGCAATCAATAATGGAAAATACACATTTCCCCGAGGGACCTTGAGGCCGAAGCTAAAACAATTTCTGCCGATAAAAATCTCGCATTTCCTGCCAGCTCAAACATCGGCTTTAAAGCCATTAGACTTTTCTGTGGGTTTGACTCCAAACAAAGCATTATGTGAGGTCGTAAACACCAGTGACTAGTCTGTCGAGGGGAAAATCGAGGGAATACAACCGGAGCCATGGACACAGAAACAAATGAATTATACAGTTGGAATAAATGAGCATGGGCTATATAGTGGTCGCTGGAAAATGAGTATCACAAGGTCTTGAAGTTCTTCTGAAATTAGGGGAGTCGGAAACCCACTGAAAACTGACATTAGGTTTTATGTCTTTATGAGTAACACCGAGATAACTAAACAAATAATAATAAAATAAATAATAAAACCCAACGCTTACAGACTGGGGATTTTAAAGCTTTTCCTAAAACTATGATTTTCTTGTTTTTCCAAACGCTGAACAAATAAAAATTAATTTGAGAAAAGCAGACCTCGCTTAAGAGACCTCGTATTAAGCATGAACTCCAAGAATTTATAGTTTAAATAAGTATTAGAAATTATAATAAATACCTAAGATGCTCTTGCCAGATATCTGGTTTAAATTAAACAAAATTACATTTTGCATCGTTAAATCGACGCCATTAATTATCGAAATTAGTTCCATGAGGAAAGGTTTCCCATTAGGCAGGGACCACTGTACAGAGACGTTACTTCAACCCCAAAAACGGAGGTCTTCCATCAATGACATTAATCAATCACAGCTCACCGCAGCGCGCAGGGGAGAGAAGCGAAGCGAAATGATGGGGCAAAGCAAAGCTGAAAATCAAATTAAGGCGGACAAGAAGAGGAGCCAAAGGCAGGCCACGAGGAGGGAAGGCGGGAAGAGTAATCCACGAGAGCCGACGGCAGTGGGAACTCTGCCGCGGCGCAAGTCACTTGAACTACACACTCTTTTCTTCGTTTCTAGCATGAATTGAAAACACAATTTACTTAATTTTTTGCATATCTCGCTTCAAATTACGTTGCATAATTTTGAATAATTTTTATTCGTATTTTTTGTGTTGCTTTTCGCTTTTTTCTGTTTTTCTCTCTCTCTATAGTTGTCCGTCTGTCCGTCCGTCCGTCTGTCTCATTCATTCGGTAATAATTTGTTGCTTTTCATATTCTTCATATTCTTTCAATAAATGGTTTGTTATAACATTTTGTTTGATTTTTTAATTAAATATGCGTATGTGTAGTTTTTAGCAATTGGTTGGTTTGGTTGTTGGATGTTCTTGTTGCCGTTGTTTATGGTTCTTGGTTTCACACAGAGCGGTTGTTGTTTCTGGTTGGTTGTTTAATTTAAATTAAATTAATTACTAAAATTATTTTATAACAAATATCACTACAATAGTTTGCATTTTTTTGTTGTTTGTTTTTGTATCGTTTATCAATTACTACCATTACATAAAAAAAGAAAAAAGATCGCTCGTTTTCCTCTTTTTCTCGCGCTTATCGCTTCTCGATTCTCGCTTCTCGCCTTCCGACAACAATTTCTCATAGCAGCTAAACAGTTAATTTTCGATCGCTTAATATGTCGTTAGAGTTAATTAGTTTTTGATTCTAAAAGCTTTGAGGGGGCGGTGTGTATATATAGTACTGCTTAGGGGAGGATCTATTGGTTATTCCTTGAGGCGGCTATTTCATCGACGCGTACTTGGTAGGCGTCTGTGTCTCGTGTTGCATGTTGCATGTTGCGTGTGGCTGCTGTCGCTGCTCTGTTGCCGTTGTCCTTGCTGCTGCTGCTGCTGCATCACACGTTGTAGCAGGAGATCTGCGGCAGGTGCTGGAATGTGGGCGTGGCCGCCACCGCCGTGGCCGCCGAGCTGAACGGGACAAAGGACGTCTGACCGGCGGCAGCGGCGGCGGCTGCCAGGTTGAGCGAGGCGGCTGCCGCATAGGGATGCATTCGCTGGGAGCGCAGGTACTGCCGGTACTTGCCGCTCAGCTTGTCCGTGGCCGTGGTCACCGCTCCGGGTATCGCCACAGCAACCGTCCCGGCTGCCGTTACCGCCACCGTTGCTCCCGTGCCCGCCGCCGACGAAGCTGCCGCTCCGCCTGTGGCCGCCCCCGTTGTGGGGGTGGCCGAGTAGAGGCGCATGGGATTGGTGTCAGGGCCGGCCTGATAATTGCTAGGAACTGTGGCCATCGGCGACCGGTCCATCAGCATGGACGTCGCATCCCAGGGCGGCGGCGGCAGGCAGTGCTGTTGGGGCTGCTGCTGTTGCACTTGGGACTGCTGCTGCTGCTGCACTTGCGACTGTTGCTGCTGCAGTTTTCCTGAGGCAGCCGCCGTCTGTCCATAGTTGCTGCCGGAGATCATGGCATCCCGCTTGCCCCCGCCGCCACCGCTGCCCTTGGCCGCGTAGTGGCTGTGACTGTGACTGTGCGGGTGCAACATGTGATGGGGCGTGAGGGCGGTGCGTGCGGCCAGGGCTGCGGCCAGCTGATCCCACTGACCGGCAGCCGCTGCGGCAATGGAGGCTTGGGCCTGGGCCTGCACCGCCGCTGCCGCAGCCGCCGAGTTGGCAGCATGGCTCTGACTTTGGCTTTGACGTTGGCTTTGGTTGCTGCTGGCACGTTGCTGCTGCTGTTGCTGCTGCTGCACCTGCGATTGTTGCTGTTGCTGGCGTCGCACATGCTCCAGACTAGACTGTTGTTGTGGATAGTGAGCCTGCTGCGACATCTGCGACATTTGCTGGTGCTGCTGCCGCATTTGCTGCTGCTGCTGTTGGTAGCGCTGCTGTTGCTGCTGCTGCTGTTGCTGCTGCTGGGCGCTGGAAGCTGCCGCACGGGCTCCCCTCCTTGCCGCACTGCTGCTGGGCGCCGTGGCCACCGCCGCTCCGCTACCGCCACCACCCAAGGCCGCTCCACTGCTCAGCGAACTGGAGCTGATGGAGCGCGCCGTGGCATGCATGTTGTTCACGAACGGACTGCGCCGCTGCGACTCCATCTTGCGGAAGTAGCAAGGGTGGATCATCAGCAGCGGCTCCACGCGCTGTCCTGCCGGGGGCTTGGGCTGGTTGGGGAGCTCGTACTCCACGCTGCAGTCCACGTGCAGCGGGATGCTGTAGTCCTTTTGCGGGGAAGCGGCAGGTGCAGCATTTCCGCCGTTGCCATTGCTGGCGTTGCTGTTGCTGGCGGACTGTTGCTGTTGTTGTTGCTGCTGCTGCTGCTGTTGTTGTCTGTTGTTGGCAACGGCGGCGGCGACCTGCGTTTGGGCCGCCGCCGCATGGCTTTGACGGACATTGTTGCTGCTGCTGGCGGGTTGGTGGTGCTGTTGCTGTTGCTGCTGTTGGCGGTGATGCTGCTGCTGTTGCTGTTGCAGCAACTGTTGCTGGTGGGCAGCCACGGCGGCGTGGTACATCTGCTGCTGTTGCTGTTGTTGCTGCTGCTGGTGATGGTGTTGCTGCTGACTTTGCTGCTGCTGCGCCTGATTGTGTTGCTGCTGCGCCTGGTTGTGTTGCTGCTGCTGCTGCTGCAGGGCGGACAGCGCCGACATGCCGTGCGATAGAGACGACATGTCGTAGTTGGCATAACAGGCGGCCATCGTCATTGCTAACTCTGCTCACGCGGTTTATTAGCTGTTCTCGAGTCGATTCGAGTTTTGGTAACACAGAATTCGCTTTTGGTTGCTTTTCGCTTTTAATTTGTTGCTTTAGAATTTTTGCATTTTTGCTGGCTTTTTCTTTGCTTTCGCACTTTCGAAAAAATTCACTTTTTAGTGGGGTTTTTATTATTTTTGATTTGATTGGCACTGGTAATCCAAAAAAGAGCGGCTAACGGTAAATTTGCTGCTGCAGGTAATCCGTGAGTGTTGTATTTGTTGTTTTGTTTTTTGTTTTTCGTTTTTGCGTTTTGGAGGAACCTTAATCCATATATTTACGTTTTTGTTTTTTGCTTTGGAATTCGCTTTTAACCCGTATAATATTTTAGCTTGCTGTTCGCGTGTTTAACTTTGTTTCGTTTATATATGTTTTATTGTATATATTTATTCATTTAGCGTTTTAATCAGTCTTTGTTTTTGTTTTACATAAATGCAGCGAACAGTTAGAGCTGCGTTCGTGTGTGTTGAGTGTGGGAGTGTGTGTGGTGTGTGGTGTGTGGCGTGTGAGTGAACATCCACGTGTGTTTTTCAGTCTTTTTAGCCCGTTTTCCGCTGGCTGGCTAACAGTTGATTTGCTCGCCTACTCCTTGTCTTTTCATTCGGTTCTAGCGCAGCTCTGCCTTCTACTTCTGATTCGCACGACAAACCAGCTAGCTCCGTCGAGCTCGTTGAGACTTCTGCGGACCGTTTTTCAAATATCGCGCCGACTGGGGGACGCGACGTCGCAGCGCCTGCTGAATGCGGAGCGGACGCTGAATGTGGAGAGCGTGTGAGAGCGTGGGAGAGCGCACGGGAAACAGCTGTTTGCTAGACAGCTTTGTTTTTGTTGTTTCGGCCTGTCTCGGTTTTTGCTTTCGCTCACTTTTGGTATCACAATTTTTGCAAACAGCTGATGTTGTCAGTTTAGCTCGGTTTTATTCATAAAACTAACTATAGCTATGTATGTCAAAGCACTGTCCAGGGTGTTTTTCTCTTTTACTTTTTCAGTATTTTCACCAGGTCTGCTCGCGCCGAGAGTTTCGAATCGACTGATTTGGCCTCCAAGTCGCTAGTTCTCTGCCGCAGTCGATGCGCTGCCGCCCTTCTGCCGACGCTTACCTGCTGTTCGGCACAGCTGATGTTCCGTGACGTATTCAGCACACACACTAGCGTACGCTGAGAGCCCGAAAGCCAATTGCATTGCCTGGCAGCATATGGCCGCCGCTCTCTCGCTCTCTCTTTGATGGGTGTGCCTGTGTGTGTGTGTTACACATTCAGCCATATTACTACACGGCGGCCATCTTTACAACCGCAGGAGAGCGAGTGAGAGTAAGAGCAGGAGACAGCAAGAGAAGGAGAGTGAGAGAGAGAGAGCGCGAGACAATGAGCGCGCATTATTTTGTAATACGATTTTTTCCCGTTTCTGCTGAGCGTGTTAAGTGCTGCCCTGCTTTAATTTTTACGGCAAACGCTTTTTTGGGAGCAGCTTTATGGGGCCGTAAAAGCAGATGGGGCCTAAAGGGGTTAACAGCGATCTGAGAGCTAATTGAGTTGCACTAAAAATGCGATATAAAAATAAATCTATCAGCGGAACCACTTTTTCGGGTGGGGCATCTAATTTTAATTACTTTGCAGATTTTATGCCATTTCTGATTGCTAAATATAAATAAAAATATAAAAATACCTTCAAGACTTATGCAGAGAACTCTCTTACCTCCCCAACCAACGCACCATACGAGCACCTATCGTTGATGAAGTTTAGGAGCTGATTCATCTGAAACATAGTTTCAGGAGGGAATATGTACGTACGTTATACCCTGATATAAACAGGATTCAGCGCAGGCTGGGGATCAGGATTTGAAAGTTGCTCTATATCCACCGCCAAGGCTCTCTGGGCAATAAGTTAGCCGATGCCACGCCTAACCAGGACGCTAACTAGCAGACAAAAACGGCAAGTCGCACCTATGTAAGTTTCCGGTTAAAAAAAGGCTGATGGCATCTGGGCTCGGTCTCCCCTGGACGGTTCAGAGGTCTTCGCGGACACCCCACCCATTTGAAACGCCTTCCCCTGGACGCAAAGCTATGGTTTCAGCCTTCATCGCAACTCCTCATCATATGGCTTGGCCAATGGCTCCAATTACCTTTCAGGAAATAAAGAAGTGCATAAGGGCGCTCAGAATTCGCAAATCTCCTGGTCCAGACGGCATCACGACCCGCATTGATAACTGTTTCCCGATCGAGCGAGGATGGCTTTCAACTAAAGGAATACACGGCAGCAGCCTTTCTACGAGGCCACGGACAATCTCCAGGTCCACCTGAAGAAACTCGAAAATTCGTCCTGTATATGGAATATTGCTATCAACACCTCCAAATGTGGTGTCACGATATTCGCCTTGAGGAGGGAGTCCTCCCCCGGAGGAAACTCTTGAATGTTATTTTAATTTGAAGGTGATTATGATAAATGTATCCTTAAAGAAGCATTATCAATGTGTTATATTCAAATAAATAAAATCATTACAAGCCCCTTTCAAGAACACGCCTATTTTCTAAATATATGCAAGTAAAATCTCCCATTAAATAAACCCTAAAAATCCCCAAGGAACACCTCCCCATAGTTTTCGGAATACAAAAACCAAAACTGCGCACTGAGAGACTCTTCTGCAGCAAAAAGAAAAAAAAAACTCAAACAGATAGCAATATTAAACGCAAAAGCATTGCATACATTTTTGCACTAAAAACTTGGGAATTTAAGTCGGGAAAGGGCACTACTATCTCTCTCCGCCCTCGGAGCGACGGAGAAAGAGAGCGAGAGAGGCAGACGGAATTACACACATTGTAATAAATAAGGAAGGTCGTTGCCATAGCAGCAGCCGCCGTTGGCGTCGTTTTTTTCCCCCACTTATTGTTGTTGGCTGCGGGAGAGTGCGGCTCTCTCTATCCAGCACTCTCTCTCTCGCGCTCGTTTACTCTCTCATTGCTTGGGGCCTCATTCAGCGGCTGCTGATAACGAATCAGCTGTTTTGTCGTTTGGGGAGGTGTGTCCGTATGTCGGCAATTACGATG
>JAEIIU010052059.1:0-54852 GCA_018874675.1 Drosophila baimaii
AAAGTGTCAAACTTCATAACGTGGCCCAGCCAGTCGGCTCTACAGTTCATTCCAACGCTACAGCTCCGACTGGCAACACCAGAGAAAATATTAAAAATTTATACTAACAACACTAATAACTAGTAAGTGAACAAAATTCAAACTTTTTCTGGAAAAAAACAAAATTTTACGAATCAAAATTTGTTTAAAAAAAAGGGAAAACTTAAAGTGATCGCGAAAGTATCGAAAGTATCGAAAGTGCTCACACTGTACCCTACCCCGAGGGCACAGCGTGTGCAGCTCCTGGGTTTTCGCTTGCAAATTATCCCGGAATCGTACCAAGTTAACCATCGTGTTATTCGCTTCCCCTCCTCCTCCAGGTCAAGATGTCTTCGCCAGACGCTGGATCACCTCCCGGCGGACCCGCAGGACCGGCGGTAGATACCACTCAGGCACCAACACCGGCGCCGACCGTGGCCACCACCACCATGAAGGTGCGGACCACTACGGCCGGTGCCACCATGCTCATGTACTATCCGTGGCTCACAGCGGCCGCAGTTGCCGCCTATGCGACCAGGGCCATGTGGGTCAAGTTCCGCCAGATGGGAGTGTCTGCTCAGAAGAAGCACAAGAAGCAGAATCAGCTCGAGAAGCGCCAGGATGGCGATCAAAAGGAATCTGAATCGGAGTGCGAGTCCGAGGACGAGGAAGTGGCCTTCGTTGAGCAGGACGAGATGCCAAAGCCCTTGCAGTCCGAAGTCGAGCCACACAAGCGATCCATCGAGTCGTAGCCGGCGACTGAGGATGCGAAGATACCACCACACAATCCACAACCAACCACAAACCACACTGAGATGACACGAGACAGTAATTGTTGTATTGCTTGCGAACTTTTTAGGGGAAGAATGTCCGGCAAACGTTAAGAAGCAACCACCGTTGCGGGGACCTTCAAATTTTTAGTTTATAATCCAAATGTACTTTCGGATTTCACTCTATTGTATTTATCACTGATTCGATGACAAGTTGTACGATTAAAACCCCTTTGGAAAAACAGTGTGTCAAAAACATTTCTATAAAACCAATAATCTGAGAGTAAAAGATACTTCAAAAGTATTAACAACTGACATTTAAATTCAGATGTCTTGAAATCTGTCATTTCAAGGGTAGCAATCGATTACTTCAAGGCGATACAAGATTCAACCAAATTAATTAGCCACTAAAAGCAGAGGAAACCATTGGCAGCCGTGATTCACTTTATATTAACTTGCATGTGCAATCGGCGGCTCTTAAACAATTTCTTCCAATTTCGCATTAGTTAATTATCAATCAAAATGTGCCAACTTGCTGCCTCCGTGAGCATTATAATTGTTGCAGTTGCATTTGCGGCTCGATGTGGCTGACGTTTGACTGCAACTCCGCATTGATTTCGTAATGTTTTGCCGCAGAAACGTGCTCTAAATAAAGTAAAATGTAGCTCTAAACAGCCACTACATTCGTTATATATTACATTTTTTCATCGGCTTCTTGTGGCCGCTTTTTGTTTGGTTTCTTTTTCATTTTTCCATTTTTTTTTTTTTTTTGCTAAAACGCACACACACACTTTGTAAACACACTCTTTTTTTACATTTACCCGATTTCCTTGACGGCTTTTCCTCAAATGAATTTTTGTTTTTGCTTTTCCAGGCCTAGTTGAATTCAATATTTTATCTTGGGTTTCTTTTCACATAATAAACGCGCTTTTGGCATCATTGCCGCCACGGGGCAGGGCAGGGCGATAGCTGGAATCGAGGGGTTCGGGTCGATAATTATGATGTTGCCTTGTTGTTGTTGTGGTTATCGTCTTCGCCTGCCACGATAATTTGCCGTTTGCCCCGCCAATCTCGGCCAGGTAGCACCCCCCCTGTGCTCCTGGCCCAGACTCTGCGCTTTCATGTAATATTTGCTCACAATTATTGCGAGACGACGCAGCCACATAGTGGTTAATGCTTTAGTTGCTGTTGTTGCTGTGCCCGTTGCGGTTGCATGTTGCAATAACAATTTCGCTTTCGCTTTCCAGTAAGGTAAGTCTTTCGCTACCCATTAGCCATTAGGCAGAGCGGGTATGTTGCTTCAAATGTATCAGTGTTTACCAGAAAAATACTAACTAAAATTCAAAAGTTATTAAAGATTTAAGGACCCAATATTATATTCAATTATTGTGTAAATATAATAAATGGTGCATTTTTTATTATGTTGGTTTTTTAACTAACTGTAAAACACTTAAATAAAGCGTATAGCTAAGTTCAAGCTTGCAAGCCGACACGCCCATGAAATACCCGATACTGTCTAGCTTCTCTTTATAACTATAATAATATCAATAAGTCTATACTATAAATATTCACACATTAAATGTATCAGAATGTAGCTGGAAATTTAAAAAATGAAAACCCAAAAGTGATCAATGATTTAGTGACCTACCTCTTTATAATTACAATAATTTTTGTAGTTTTATAAATTAAAGAAGCCCACCTATAATTGCCCAATATTTAGCAGGAATCGCCCAAAAGTATGCAATGATTTAATTACCCTAAATTCCATGGTCAGAATCCCTTTTTATACCCTTGCTGGGTATTATAATTTTAGTCAGAAGCTTGCAACGCAGTGAAGGAGTCATTTCCGACCCTATAAAGTGTATATGTATATTCTTGATCAGCATCAACAGCCGAGTCGATCTAGCCGTGTCCGTCTGTCCGCTCGTCTGTCCGTTTCTACGTAAACGAATCTCTTCGTTTTAAAGCTTTTTGAATGAAATTTTGCATATAGTCTTCTTTATATTCTCACTGCTATATATGTCGGAACGGACCGGATTGGACGACTATATCATATAGCTGCCATAGAAACGATCGGAAAATTTTAAGAAAAAAATTTATAACTTTGGCAATTTTCAATATTTTCTCATTAAATTCAAGATACGTGGATTTTAGATTATTCTAGAATTTCGGTTTTAGTTTTATGAAAATCGGACTACTATATCCTATAGCTGCCATAGAAACAAAATGAAAAAATGTGCATATTTTCGCTATTTTTCAAGATATTCAAATGAAACTTTATTTGTGCTTTTGTAATATAATTTTAGCCACCTCCTAGAATTTTCTTTGAAATCGGACTAATATATCATATAGCTGCCATAGGAAAGATCGGTCGAAATTCATATTTTACATACATATGAATTTTACCTTTTGCATAGAGTTTTCATTATAGATATTATTTTCTATCAAAATCGTTTATAATGAGTAACAAATAATCTGCAAGGGTATATAAACTTGGGCTCCTTCCGAAGTTAGCTTTTCTAACTTGTTTTCTGTAAACACAATAAATTGTGAACCTATTCCATGGGCACCTGGTGCGTCGACTACTCCCCTTCGATTCTGATATGGATCGGTTTTAATTGTGACTCATTTGGCGAGAGGGGCGCGACATGAAAGTCAATGCGCCAGCGGATGCAACATGCGAGTGGGCATGGAAAACAGCGGAATATTGCCGGGACATGGCTGGGCTGGAATGGAAGGAGGTGGCAGGAGGGGAGGTGACATCGGCAACGTTAGACCGGGAGCGATTAGAGCTGGATCTGGCTTGGGTGGCGATGCCGAAAGAGTTGTGTGCGACACCCGTACAACCCATTGCCGGTTTCCGCAACTGCCTTACCGCCATTTACCACCATTCTATGGCTTCATTTCGAGCACTCACATTTTATGGCCATCGATAACTGAGCGCTCTGGACCATTCCGCCAAGTGTTAAAGCTGTGCAGATGATGAATGTGTTCCAGTTAGTTAACGAACTAAGAGGTGTGAGATTTACTACAATGTTTGCACGAATATTGAATGATTTCAATTTTAAAAGTGATCCTAAGCCTACTAGGTACATTTCTCCATTTCTCCAGCTACCGTTCCCTAATTAAACTTTGTACAAAAAAAAAAACAAGCCCTGCTCATAACATTATTTTGCCTCCATTTTAATAATTAAATAAAACAGTTTTATTGAAGTGCAGTGGCTGCTGCTGCATATTTCCATTCCATTCAAACCCATTACGCAGTAAAGTTTTTCATTCAAAGTTTTAATAACACGGAAATGCACAGACAGACAGAGACAGAGAGAGAGAGGGAGGGAAAGAGAGAACAAGAAACCTCATACCAATCCCAAAAAAAAACCCAAAACCACCCACTTCACGCAATGAAAACAACAAAAAAAAAAAATGGGAAAAGTCCTAAAGAAAAACAAATGAGCAAAGGATTAAAAAAGTTTCCTGCCTTCCGCTTTTGCCGCTTTTATTAATTTTTTTACCCCGACTTGCTGGCTGAATTCAATTTAAATTTAATTACTTCAAATGCGAACTTTTGACACATATTCTTCCGGCTGAGGGGGGGGCAGGGGAGTTAATGATAAAGGGCAAAGTCAAGTAAGTCGACTTATTTGTCTGGAAGTCATTTAGCCGTTTCCCTGATTTAATTGTGAAGTCTGCTCGCGGCTGCAAATCGCGCTGCCATCTTGGGCTAATCAGATCAACGTTATTAGCCGGGCCAACAACACAGAAAACCACCATCCTTGCAATCCTTTTTCCCCCTCGGCCGCGGCACCCCGCATAATTGTCCCCCATCTGGAAGCCATTTTCATTACAATTTGTCGTCTCATTGATGTTTGCTCTGCCTCAGAGCTGTGTTCTTGTCTGATATTAATCCGATTGTCTCCGACATAATCTTCCCGGCTGTGTGTGTGTGTGTGTGTGGTGTGTGTGTGGTTGTGTGTAGTAGTGTGGGTGTTTGCATATGTCTATGAATTGTTTATAATGACATTGCAGGCAAATTCCCGAGCATATGGATAAAGTTATGTTATGTCAGCTTTGCCATGTCGCCCCTCTATAGTTTTGCCATGTTGATTTAAAGGCGGATTAGGACCGCAACATGTTCCCTGGAGGGGAAGGTATTCTTTCCCAACAAAAGATAATATTTTAACAGGGGGAAAATATATTTTAAATAAATAAAATTACCTATAACCTATATGATTTACCATGAAGTTCAATCTGAATCTTAAAGCGAATTAGAAGCTGAACCCCCCTGAACACCTTTTGGGTGGCGTGAAAATGCCAGAAAGTGACTTTCTGCCGCCAACCGGAAGCGGAAGACGACCAGATGGAGGAAGAAAGGAATCGCCGGGGCGGAGCCCCAAAAAGTAACATGTTGGCATCGTCTAGAAACTTACAAACATGACATTAAATGTTGCCCGTTTGCAGACACAAAAGCAGGTGAAGGCTCTGGCGAGGAGCAGCAGCGACACGAAGGATGCTGGGAAAAGTTTTTCGGTGGCGCAGCTGAGCTGAGAGAGAGTGAGATTTCCTTGTCGCGACGTTGCGTATACGCCACCGTTGCCATTTAAATGCCGTCGTTGCCTGCTGCTTGCAGACGGGGCAAACTTCTGGGCCCACCTATGGGAATTTCATTTGTTGTTCATTTTTAAGCAGTTCGCGATTTGAATTTTGCATTGGACTCAGGCTTCTTCTTTGTTTTTTTTTTGCACAAGCACAGTCAGAGGCGGAGGCCGCAGTAAATTTACACAATGAAATCTTAAGAGGTCCCCGGGGAAAAACTTTCAGGGAAAAACTTTCCCATACAGGGACAGAGAGAGAGAGAGAGAGGGTGAGCCGGCACATACCTGATATATACTGTATAAGAACTATACCTGGAACAATAGTACCTGGCATATGTTATTCGCACAGGGGGGTAAGGGCACTCACCGTTTGACCGGAAGTTGAGCAAAGTTCAAATTACACATGAAAGATTTTTGGCAGAGGGAAGGGCGCAAAGGCCATCGAATGTATATATATGGTGGTGGCCGGTGCTGTTATTCATTCGCCTTTGCAAATAAATGAACCGGATACTGAAACAAACACAAATTCAATTGAATCACTCTCCTGGGCATAACAATTGAATGTGCCAGGCGGCCCTCGCCTTCACCACCCACCCGTCGATGCGAGTGGAAGAAAATCTAATGAAAATGTTCAATTTGCTGCAAACAACGCTGGAAAATCTAAACAACAAACCAGGCAGAGATATGGAGGTTGAAAATCTTTTTCCACAAAACAACACTCGTTGTTGTTGTTGTTGTTGCTGCCTTTATTTGTTTAGCAGTTTGTTGCACTCGGCTGATTGAAACTTGGCTTCTATTTTCCCCCCCACCATTCCATTTCATTTATCCATTTTCAGCCATTTTCAAGGACAAACAACAGGAAGCAATTGTGTGGCAAATGGAATTGCCATGTGAACTTAAAATTAAGACTGAGCTGCAGATTAAGTGTTTAACTGGCCATACTATCCATTCTCAATGGCTACAAATTGGCCAAAGAGTTGGCCATTGAAGTGGGTTAAGTTATTATGACTGAGCAGTAGGGGCTTTTCTTAACTGGTCTCAAAATCTCTGGCAAGTGTGTCCTTTTTTGTGTTGGAAATATTAATTGAATTTTTAGATCTTTGACTATTATTGAATTTAACTGTTGGGACAGGTTTATTTGCTTGTCAGCTATTTGGAACTTGGATTAAAATTGTTAAGAGAGGTGATAGTAAGGCAAATATACTTTGTGACTAATTGTAAGCCAGTTCCCTTACACTTATATGCTGTAACTTAAATGATTATTAGGTAAATGAGATATTATCTTGGCTATTTATTCTTTAACAATACAAATAAGATACTTCCACATATCCCTTAGTTATTATAATGAACCTAAACATAATTCACCCAATAATCTTAGGCAAAACTAACAACTTATCTTTCACTTTTCATGCAGTTTTGTATTACAAATTTATTTGCCATTTATCTGTTTTATGGGCGTAACCTATGACCCCCTCTAACCATCGTCTTTTTTGTTTTTTTCTGGCAATTTTGCTGCACTTTGTTTACGCGTTTCTTGGCACTTTGGTCTTTGGCTTTCCGACTTCCTTCTCTTCTCCGGGTTTTAAGTCGTTAAAAGTTTTACGTCTTACGGTCACTTGGACTATTAGGTGTGTCTGCTGCAGAGGAGGGGGCTGAGGGAAGGGAGTGTATAAATATTGAATCGTGGCGTGTGTGTGTTCATTCGCTCAGCTTAATTGATGGCCGCCATTAAAAAATGCACGACAAACGAGCGGCGAAAAACTCACTCACAGTTTTTGGTCATATATCAACCGACCCACAACTGCAAATGAACTGCAATTATCAAGGAGCAGCCACAAGCCATTGCAGAAATAACAAAAACAAAAAAAAAACAGCAAACAAAAAAGCTGCAGATGCAAACAAGTGAAAAACAGTTTTTCCAGCTTTTCCAGCAGTTTCGTTGTTTACGTTTTGTCCGCAATGCAAATCATCATTAAATAAATTACTCATAATTATCGCCGCTGACTAGTCTGGCTTTTCCTTCATTTTTCGGTGCAAATTCCCGCTGGCCATTTGTCTAACCCAAGTCAAATTTTTGACTAATTTCGATTGGGGCCTGGGGGGCTCTCTAGTAGTAGTTTTTGTTTTTTTCTCTTTTTCTTGCATTTTGCTTTTCCTTCTGTGGATTTTCCGAGCGCGCGCGCGCCTCAAGCCAAGTGGGCGGCATTAAGTCGTGTAATTTTCTGTCAAATTTTGTATGATTTTGGCTTGATAAAATGACCGAGTCTGGTCTGTCTTTTGGCTTTGGCATTTGCTTCCTGGTCCTGGGCCACTCAACTCAAACTGGACAGCTGTCCATCGCCGCCATCGGAGTGTTGCTTTTGGCTGGCACTGTACACTGGCCAGTACACAATGCAAAATGTGAAAAAGATTGCCTTCAAAATTGGCAGGCACTCAATGAAATTTCATTGTTTCGTCGGAGGCTGGTGGGGTCTGTGAATAATGTGGTGGGCGTTTTTCTAATTAAAGAAAAAAAGCTTGCACAATACCCAGGAAAATTCGGGTTTTCTTGTATAAAAAGTCTAAGCCTAAGGGCTGTGTTTGGGTTAGGGATTGGTGTTATAAACAAATATAAATAGTTGCATACCTATCAGTAAAATCTAATTAATATATAATTAATAATTAATTAGCTTTAAATATAATTTCTACAAATCAAAACTGAGTATTAAAATTAGTAATTTGGCTAAGAATTTTAGCTCTTTTCTTCATTAACTTCTAATACTCTTGTCACTATATAAAAAATCGCTCGCTTCATTGACTTTTGTGTCCGGTTTTCCCTTTTTTTACCACTTTTCCATTGCAATTTTCGCACTCAAGTGGTTAGTAATTTGTGGTCGTCTTTGAAAAGCGGGATTGGCTTCGCTTTTCGCAGTTCGCTTTTTCGCTTTACGCTTTTGACGGCAAATCCAATAGTTGAACAAGTCCATTTCAGAGACCCAAACCGAGTGATTGAGAGACCGAAGTGATAGTTCATCGGCGGTTACAGATACCCACATCACATCGCACAATGCACAACGCACACACACATGTGTGTGTGTGACATAATAGTGATTGTCGTACATATGACGAACATTTGTTATAACATCTGTAAATTGCAATAAAATTGTGTCCCGCAGTGAAAGGGGGGAATTTATTGTGCATTTTTTGTAATATTTTGAGTTTAATTATTGGGATGTCATACCTTTAAGAATTTGTATATCTATATCTATTTGGGCTTTTATTTACTATATAAATTTGCTATATAGCTTAGGGGTTTCTAGCATTTTCTATGTCAAGTAAATTAAATATATTAAGTACCTTTAAGAATATTTACAGATCTTATATTTACTTTGTAAATTTGTTAGATATCTCAGAGTTTTCTTGCATTTCCTATAACAAGTCTTAGGTAAAATATTGAATAAAAGCTTATCATAAATAAAAATGAGTTATTTAATATTTTATACTACCTAGAATATAATAATATTAATATTAAACAACTATTTAATTAATATTATAATATATTCCCACCGCTTAACATTTCCGTTTAGTGTCGCCTGATCGCTGGCGCTATTCAGCCTTCAATGCTCCCAAACTTTGAAAAACAAAAAAGCGGAAAAACCTTTCATTAACCAGAGCCAAATTATGAATGACGCTCTGTCGCCGTGCAATGGCGACAACTGTCAAAATAGGCCGAGTGTTGAGTTGTGAGTTGTGAGTGGTGTTGAGTGTTGAGTGGTGAATGCTGATGGCCGAGACTCCTCTGGGGATTTGCCTGATGCCTTATATAATGCACTGGCTGAGCGCAAATGATTTACACAAATTATTTTGCAATGTGCGTTGGCAAGTTGCTGCTTAAAGCCGGCCTGTCTCGGCCATCAGCCATCATGGCCCACTGTCCCATCCCCCCCCCGGCACACACCCCTGCCCCCCAATGCCGCCTGTCGCCGTGAGCCGTAAGTCAAACAAATCAGTCGTGCCAGAAGATTAATGGCGGCATTATTGTGTCGCCTGCACAGTCATCCTCATCGGCAACGGCATTCGGCCCTTGGACGCCAGTTTTCCCTTTTTACCCTCCGCTTACAGATCCCCCAGTAAGGGAGCACTCAGCATCCCAGCTACCAGCTACCGGCTGCCATCATCATTGGCAACTTCATCATGCGGCTGGTCATCGGGATTTCGTTGATGGTGGGCGGTGGAAGGTGGTGCACATAACCCGCTCTGAATGCGTCGTCACTCACGTTATGTCCTAGGGGGGTTTCTCTGCTCACGAAGATGGTTACGTGACACGAGAAGGGATAACTATTTTTATGATAATTAAATAATATTACAGGAAAATAAGATAGATATTAATTCAGGTCGGAACAAAGACTGGTTTAATTTGAACTGAAAAAGTGCCACGACTATTAAAATATATTTACACACTTGGCTATAACAGTGTTGCCTACTTTTTGGGGCCTTCGTACAAGAAGTATTCTTTAGAGTAGCTAAAATTCTTCCTGTCATCATAATTCCCCAATATCTTTTGCATATTAACAACACAAAACACGTAATCTTCTCTAGCCTGGCCCGTAGACCCTCTCGCCCATGTAGCCTGCGATTTTTCTTGCAGTAAATAATTTTTCATGCCAGCTGTCCATGTTATATGTCTGTCTGGCTGCCGTCCTTGTCCATCCCCCTCTCAATCCCCCTCTCAATTCCCCATCCTGGCAGCCGTATTATAGCCCATTGATCAGTTTGTTTTACTAGCTCCTGGGCTCCAGGACTCGGGCTCTTTGGCTCCCTTCGTCTGGGTTTGTGTACATTTTGGATTATGAACTCTTTAAACTCCGGCTGCCTGTGAATGGGATGCCGATGCTGAGGAGGCAGATGCACAGGCAGATGTCTATGTCCGACGGTCAGTTGGAGGCGGAACAATCGAAGGAGCGGTGGCTGGGAGGTGCCTGGGCTTTGTGGTCAAAACCGGACTGGAGCTCGTTTGATTATGACGGATGTGGTTCTAGCCAGCAATGCGTTTTGAAGTCCTGCCAACGAAAATGAGTTCAAATCGTTGGCCAAAGAATGTGCTAACGCTTTAAGCATCGATTTAGCAGATGGTTATGGTCTTTCAGGGAGTTTGAGATAATTTAAACAGAGTTTTTAAGGTTTAATTGGGGCAGCTTAAGATTATGTCATTCTGTAGGTGTTATAAGACCTGTAATTATAATCCAGAGCAATTATATTTCTTATGTTAGTATATCAGTTGAGTAAACTAGAGATAGAAATCGGGTATCCTGGCTGTAAACCGCACAACTTTAAGCCTCACTGGAACTATTCGAGTGCCAAACGAGTTTGGCTTTGAATTCCACCAGGACAAGTGACTTTTGTTTGCACTCCTGCGCCGCCTTTGTTCCCATTTTAGTTGTCCTTTAGGCTCTCCCAGGGCTCCCCGGCAAATTTGTTTAGTTTATTGGAGGGCAAAGGGGCACTGACGACCACCACCATCTAAATGGCTGCCTGACAACTGGCTGGCATTGTCCTGGAAAGTCGAGGAGTCGAGGAGTCGAAGTTCGAGGAGCCCAAGTGGTGGTGGTGCTGCTGCTGCAGTCCTGCAAAAGTTTCGCAATGCGAAGAACATTTAATTAAATTCCTTTGCACCTTTAGTGCTGCGCTAAAAATTCCACACCGCTCCTCATGGCAATAACGAATTAATCTCTGTGGGTTTCAAGGGGTTCTGCGGGTGTTCTCCAACTCCCTTCCGCCCTCAGTAAGCCCTACAAATGGGGCATTTGATTTTAAAACTATAGCAAAAGTTTCCGCGACAAAACGGTGCCTTGTTTTATGTCGTCTACTGTCGCTTTTATGGCCTGCAGTCCCGTTCAATCAACGGTTGAATTATGTTGACATGGCACGCACCACGAGGGTGTGTATATATATATTCTCTCTCTATATATATACTATACTTTTGGGCCAAGAAAGCGACCAACAAAGTTTTCAATTTACGTTTTTAAGGCTTGCCCGCAACTTGGCTGGCGCTGCCACATCGCCTTCAATTTCGCAAATGCGCCTCAACGTCTGGCCACGTAACCGGAAGGAAATGCGCAACAAAGCTTTTCTTATTAGCATGTGTGGGCAGAGGGGGCCACAACCAAGATAGTGGTGGATCGAGGGGGGTGGTAGGATCCTTTCGGTGGTTCCAGGGCTGTTTAATCGATAATTTTCTGCCCGGGCGGTCTCCTAGAAAATTGCTTGCCATTTTACGGCCTAGCTGTGAAGCGATTTCTGTCACGAGAGATTTTTTTATAATTGTGGTGGCAGCGAAAGAATTGAGTTTATTTTTGGGTCAAAAGCTAACCAGGGGTTAAGATAAGTGTATGTTAAATTCGTGATTATGAGAGTATTTAATATAAAACTAAGTTTATTTTATTTTTGGGTCAAAAGTTAACCAAGGGTTAAGATAAGAAAATGCTAGATTCATGATTATCAAACTATCAAAGAAAAAAACTGAGTTTAATTTATTTATTGGTCAAAAGTTAAGCAAGGATTAAGATAGGTTATTCCTAAATTCATGATTATCAAACTTTTTATGAAAGAACTGAGTTTTTTTTTGGGTAAAAAGTTAATAAGCGGTTAAGAAAAGAAAATGTTTAGTTAACTATTATAAAAATATCTAAGATAAAACTAAGTTTTTTATTTTTGGACCAAAAGTTAACCAGAGGTTGAGATAAGGAAATGTCAAATTCACGATTATAAAAGTTTCTAAGGTCAAAAGATAACCAGGAATTAAAATAAGTGAGTGCTAAATTCATTATTATACAATTATCTAAGAACGAATTGAGTTTTATTTTATTTTTGGATAAAAAGTTAACCAGAGGTTAAATTAAAGTAAAATAAATACATTATCATGACAGTATTAAAGTTAAAAAATATTTTAAGTGACTTTTTAAAGTCTTGTTTAAGAATGCCACTGATTTTGGGACTAAAATCTTAAGAGTTCTGACTCCCATTTTTAATTTCAGGTTATATTTAACATTTATAAAAGTTAATTTGTCGAAGATAAAATCTCCCTAGCAAAATAATATTATTAACCCCTTTTCCACGATTTCTCAATTTCCCCCGTTTAATGGCATTACCCGGGATTAATCTCCATAGACAGGCGGAGTGACTGGCAAACCGTAAACCGATCTGCTGCGACAGCCAAGGAGCCCAGTGGAAAAACGTGGAAAAATCAAACTCGAATCAATTGCCGAAAGCCAAAGGGCAAAAAATTGGGTGCAAGTGCGTAAGAGAGAGAGACGTCGACAGGCAGCAGCCACTTTTCAATTTCTTTGCACGCACACCCATCCATCCCCGTGCCATCCGTCTCTAACCCCATGCCTCCTCCTGGCCCATTTACTGGGAATTACCACCCAGTAACACCCAGTGGCGCGCCACCCACGAGCCGATGTCCTTGCCCAGAGCAACGCTTGACGCTTGTCCTTTAAGCCACTTGCCGTCTTTTGTCCTTGGGGGCAATCAATCCGTGTTAATGGCTCCGCAGCTAAATCAAAAAGATTGCCACAGCATAAAAAGAGCCACGGAGGGAAATCGCACAAGAAAACCCCCCTCCCCAAAAGACCGAAGGGCCAGCATCGAAAAACAAAGGAAACAGAAGGAAAAAAAAAGAACAGAGCAGAAGAAGAACTTTGCACAAATATTTTCCCACTTAAGTTTGGCCAAATCTTTGCCAAAGATGGCGCAACTTAAATTGTTGTACTGCATGTGGCCTGCTCCAACTATTTAATTATGTAGTATCCTTCAAGGAAAACTTCCAGCCGTATCGAAGGCACAACTTTGCACACACACACACCCTCAAAGCCAAGGCCCAGATGATGCTGGTGGTGGTGGTGAGCGGGGGTCGAGGCTAGGGGGCAATTGCAATTTGTATGCCCGTCAAATGCGGCTCGTTATTGCGAAATTTAGAACTGCTCGAAATAATTCCAGCAAATTTTCGTGCAAACGAGCCAGACGCCGCCGTTACATACGGCCAACAACAACAACCAAGACACAGAACTCCGGGCTAAGTGTGCACCTCACAAGTGCGTCTAATTGGGTTGGAGGTAAGTGAAAGGGAAGAGGGAATTTATATAAGATATAAGGCATGAATTAATATATAGGACTTAGGATTTAAAAGGATGATTTTATAATATTTTAGGGAACTTGTTCTAGATTGTTTCAGATTGATATTCGATAATTGTTTTAGCTGATATTGCTCTTAGTTTGTGGAATCTCAAGCTCTTCGGTAAGATCTTTCTACGTTCTGCCAATCCATTTTTACATTAAAAATTCTTCTTAACTTGGGTATATCCAAGTTTCAGCTTAATTAGACAGGTCTTACAGTCGTAATAGGACTTTTAACAACTCTCTCAAGTATTCCCTGTACATATATAGCTGCTTAAAACCAGACAATGCTTTTAATTGTGTGAAAGAAAATATAATTTAAATAAACACTCAACCAAGAATTAGGACTTAGAATGTAAATGCTTTATTTTAGTATATATTTCAGCTTATGTTATAATTTTAAATGCATATTAAATATAAGTATAAGCCGAGATTAATGTCTGGTATCTTAAATCTTAAGGCATTTTCTAAATTCCTTTGCAAAATTAAATTTTTGGACTAAAAATTCTTCCTAACTTGGTAATATCTATCTACATTCCAATGTTTCAGCTTAAAACGAAAGATATGACAATCCTAATAGGGCTTTCAATAAGTCCCCTCAGTGTTTCCAGTAAGTAGCCTCTTAAAAACAGGCTATGCGTCAGTTATACTAAAGAGGAGACCATTTAAATAAGCCTTTTTTGCTACTTAAAATATAATTTTTTTTATATTAAAAATCTTTTTTAACTTCTTAAAATCGATCCCCATACCAAGTTTCACATCAATCGAACCAGTTTTACAATCGCCAAAGGGCTTTTAATAACTCTCCCAAGTAATCCCTGCCTGTAACCGCCTAAAAGCAGGCTATGCTTATCCTTTGTTTTTGTGTTTTTCTTATTAATTGTGTCTTAAAACTATGCAACTTAATTTTTTATCTATAAACTATTATTATTTTTTCAATTTGTTTATAGAATGTAGAAGCTTATGCCTATTTAATTTTCTTTAGTTAAATTAAACATTAGTTCGACGACGCCTCTGTCGCCTGATCGATTCCAGAAGTCAACCTGCAACGGCCACCCCCCTGCCCATTAACGCCCCACGTCCTTTTCGGCCGGGCACGTGCATTAAAAACTTTCGGCGCCAAAGTTGTCCGGCAGAATCCGGAGTCCGAAAGCGAAACGCATACGATCCGAGGCGAGTCGGGGGCGAGGCGCACTGAACTGCAGTGAACCGAACCGACGGCCGACTAAACCAAGGCAAACTGTGTTTTTGAACTGCTGCAAGCCGGAAGTGGTAAATGGCGAGAAGAGGTGGATGAGGGGATGTGGAGGAGGCAAGGGAGGTGCTGGTGGGTGGATAGGTGTGTGTGTGTGTTGGCAAAAGGTGTGCGGGGCTGGACGGCAGCCTGCTACGGGCAAGCTGACGTAGTTTAATTATGTAGAAATCGAGATACGCACTTTTGCAGCCGACACCGGTGAACGATGCCCGGGCAGGCTGTGGATCCGCCCTCGCTCCCAACCCCCTCACTCTCTCTCTCCCCTATCTCTTTCACTGTGTTTGCGTGTGCGGCATGATGCAATCGACACGCCCACTTTGCGACACCCACGCATAACTGGCGCACGCAAAATTTGTGAGCTTTAATACCCTAACTCTAAGGGGTTCTGGTCTGAAGTAGGGCAGTCAAAAAGTTGGATAATATTTTAAGTAATAAAATATGTTCATAAAAAGATTAATATTCCCATTAAATTAACGAATTAATGGTTAAAATATATGTAAGCTTTATAATAAATATATTTCCGAACAAAAATATACCTAGAATTTATTCCACATATTTTTCCTAATTATAAATATTTTCAGCTTTACTGTTCCTTCAACAACTTCTTATAAAAACGATCTTCTATAAAGCAAAAACCCCTTAAATCCTGCCTAAACCAAGGGTACAAAATCCTTCGTATTTCACCCCTTCTTCCCCCCCTTAATGATATAGAGTAGATAGTAGAGTCAGTTGCAGGAGCAACTAGGATACGGTTACCCCGTATGCGATTATAAATTCTGTTGCATGTCAGTGGTTTTCAAAGTTGGAGCGATTCATGGCTACGGTTCGCATCGAGTCTGGCTTGGTCTGGCACTGCGAAACGCCTGGCAGGTGAAAATAATGGTGTGGAATTGCATTAGGCTGCTGCCTGCTGGCTTCTGGCTGCTACTTTCCTATGGCCAGAGGATGGATGTGCAAAAATTTCCCTAGACCAAACACTTGAAGGCGCCTCAGACTTTTGGGAAGGACTGTGGAAAAAAGTGCACCTTTCATCCGGCGTCAGGCATAAATTTTAATAAAAAAGAACAGCAGCCAAGTCCTTTTCCCCAGTAAACGCTTCCATTACTGTGTTTTTTCTGCTCTTTTTTTTTCTTTGGTTAGCATTTGTGTATTTACGAACCGTAGGAGACAGTCGTTTATATCAATTAGCCAACGTGTCTGGCCATTTTTGCCACACAGGACAACACTTGCTGCAGGTCGACTTTAAAAATGGAATCGGTCTCTTAGCAGGCCTAATTGATTTATTTGTGGATTTACTTGCCTTAAAGCGGGGACAGAAAAGTTTAAAGAAACCAAAACTCTTGCCAAAAGAATAAACCAACCCAAACAATTCGCGTTGCCAACGCAATTTCACACTTTAGCAGCTACAAATTGCAGCATCATAGCCGGGAAAATGCCCGGATACCTTTCACTAGCCACGAGCCTTGGCCAAGATTATATAGATGACGACGACGGGCTTGGAATTTTATGATTTATGAGTGCGTTCCCCCCGTTTTCCCGCCTCCTTCTTCACATCCTCCTCAACCCTTGGTCATCATCTATGGTATGCCTTGGCTTTTCCTCGAACTCAACCGAATTTTTGTTGCACTTTTTCTTTGCCAGCTCTCGTTTTTTTCCCAGCAGAAAGCCTTTGGGTCAGACGGGGCTCCCGGCCATTTGATAAATGAGTTTTCCACATTTTCAACTTGGAATTATGAGTATTGCCATTGTTCCCATTAGATCCCAGGCCATATCTCCACACACACTACGTCTTTCAATCTGTCAGCTTGCGAGCAAATTGATCCGGCATTAGGATGGGCTATGAGGAGGATCTAGGATATATAGTAGGTGTGATATTTAACAATTTTAAAGAAATAATAATTGAATACTTATTTCGCTGATAAAGAACTTAAACTAAATCAAACGCTAAAAACATATAATAATAATAATTTGTGGGGAAAAAAGACTTAAAATTTGCTGAAAATGATTCCGCAAAATATCACAAAATTTATTTACGACCCAGACATGGTGCAATCCTCTTTTCGGGACTTCCCCCCCAGGGAGTTTGAGTTTAGAACATTTTCAACTGTTGCGCGAGGCATTTCTTTTTTTTGTTTTTTTTTGCTTTTTTTTTTCATCGTCGCCATATAAAGTGTGGGGGAAAACGCATAAATTTTATGACTGAATGGCCCGGAGTGGTGTGTGGATTTTTTGGGTTGGATGGAGAGTTTGCTGCACTCTGTTTCATACACACACTGGCACACACTAGCATACACACTCGCATACAATATGACAAAAAGTGCGCTGAAATTTTCAACTAAATTATTCATTGAGCGCGCAATTGAGCTGGAAATGTGCACAGTGAGGCCCCCGTAAAAGGGACTAGGGAGGAAGAGGGTGTGTGCGGTTTGAATGTCTGGCACGTAGAAATGTCGGCTGTTTGGCTTCCTGGCCCGTTTTTTTCTTCTTTCCAGCCAGACTCCCTTTATGTCCAAAGGGAAGGGGTAGCGAATATGCCACTCAAACACTTGACACTTTGTGTGAGATAGAAAAAAAAAATGAGAGATATAGGTTGGTATGGTGGGAGATCGGCCATAAACGGATGTGTTTTGGCTTCTGGGGATTTCAGAGAATTTTTAATGCTAGATTTTATGGCCTTTTAATGCTCGAAGACATTTAAGGACTAAGTAATAAGCATGGTGCTAGGTTAATTGCTTAAAATATTCGAGTAATTTAATAAGTGCTTGGATTTTGTTTATTTATTATTGGTTTTAATGAAATTCTATTTAAAGCTGTGGAAATTAATCACCTAAAATCAAGTAATTTTTACAAACATAATATTAATAACCTTTTTAATTAATGTAACCATTAAAATATAATATTTATAACTACTTACTATGAAACAAAATAAATACATGTTGCCTATATTAATATCAAACAAAAACACCTCTTAACGAGGTAAAAAACTAGTGACGATCGCACCTTCAACATACAAAAGTTCTGATATCAACATTTGTAACGAGAAATGATTACACACATGATTAAATAAACTTTGGAAAATGTACTTTTTCGGCACGCAACAATAGAACATGTTCGTGTGGATAAAGTCTTAAATACTAATCCAGCCTTTTTTCCCTTTTTTATATTGCAGCTTCGTCACTACGTGGACGGCTGTGGACGGCACCACAGTGATATTCACCTCTTTTAACATTTTATTTATTAACTTATATATCTTAAATTTATTTCAACGTTTGGATTTGTGAAATTTACCTTTTAGATTACTTTCATAAATTATTTAATTACTTGTAGAGTTAAAAATATAATATTAAAACCACTTTTCTGGTAAAGGTAAGCATTTAAATAAGTATACAAAGTAAATTTAAATCTATTAACTGGTCTATAAAATACAATAAATATTCCTTTATAAATATATTAACCTGTTTAACACCTTATCTATGTATTTAAATATCTAATAGGCTTAAACTATAATTGAATACCCTCAGATCAATTTAAATTCTTCCCCTCCCTTCGCCAGTTAACTTCTATTCAGTTAATCATTCACAAACAGAGACCCAGAAACCAGCTTATAACCGGGTATCTATTAGAGCCAACTGAGTCATTTGAATACCAAATGAAGAAGTCCTGCCTGTCGGCCGAAAAGCCACAAGGAGCTAACGAGAAGGGGAGACAGGCAGCCAGGCAGGCAGCCAGGCAGGACGACGACTTGCATTATTAAGAAGACGCCGCCGCCGAAACTAAGTTAGGTATATTGGCACAAGTCCTGCCCAAATAGTTCACTTCAAAAATCCACACACAGCGGCCGGAGTTTGTCTTCTTAATTAGTGGACAAGCTGGCAGTTTGCTTTGTGGGGATTATGATTATTATACGGCAATTATGCGTTTGTGTCTTTTGTGTCAATTGTTTAATAAGTGAGATGGCCTTATGTAAATGCCGGAAGATTCGGGGGATTCGGTGGGGAGGACAAAATTTGTCTCAATTTGAAACTGACGCCAGGGTGAATTTGACAGCCATTTTGGGCCGGTTAAGTTATGCGATCTTGGGGCTGGCTTTGAATCGATAATTATGCGAGTTGCAGCAGTCAAGTGCAGGCATTGTTTTCCCCCCTTTTGGCCACCAAACAATATGCCACAATTTGGAGGCAGTGGGCAGTTGGCCTCTTGCCTCTGACTCTGGCTCTTGATAAATGTGTCCTGTCTGCCTCGGCCCAGGACTCACCTTCAATAGACAAATTAACATTTCGACAAAGGCAACCTAATCAAATGTCACAATCACGCATGCGGCTGTCCCTGGCAGCTAAAAACGAACCGAACCGAACCGAAGCCACTGCATGTCCTGGCAAATCACCCGCCCATCCCTCCCTTTCTGGGTCCTGGGTCCCCCGAAATTGCAGCAGGAGTTCACCCGCTCTACGGGCCAGATCCTGACACTTTTTGCTGCTGCTGCCCTTCGCATAACTTTCACTCTTGTCAGTTGCAAATTACATCGCACGTCTGCAGCAGCAGGATCAGGAAGGAGAAGCGGTTGAAGGGTGTCGTAATTTAAAGCTTATTTTGACACTTCACTCCCCCCCCCAGCCGGAGGAGCAGGAGCTGGAGCAGGAGCAGGAGCCGGAGCAGCAACAACACCCAATTTGCATCTTTCAAAATCGTGTTTTGTTACATTTTGTGCATGCGCAAAAATTTGCATACGACAATTAACACTCCAAAAGGAGACTCACATGTGCCCTGCTCCTGCGTGGCTCTCTGTGTGTGTGTGTGTGTGTACGCTCAGCTTATCCTCTGCACTTTGCCGAATGCAACAGTCCTGCTGCTGCTGCTGCTGCTGCTCCTCCTTCTCCCTCTTACCACATTGCGTATGCGTAATTTTGTGTCTTCTGCTCAACGGCAAGAAAGGGGTAAGGAAAGGGGACACAGACACAGGACAAGGAGGGGCAAGGCGAGGAGTGCCAGTGGGATATGTTAATGGAGTTGCTGTTTGAAAAGCAAACCAACCTAATGAGAATTTGTAAATATTTGCACAACACAACAATCTTTTGTTCACAGTGCACAAGGCAGGCGACCAGAGCCAAGCAGGATCAACGAGAGGGATTTAATACAAATTTCAGTGGGAAATCGGAGGGAGCTAAGATGGAATCAATTATCCTAACTGGTAAGATGATAGTAAGACTCAGAGAAAGGAATATGATTAACTTACTGGACTAATTTGTCACTAAATTCATTCGATAAATACATTTTAAGTATAAACACAGACTTATCCTTATCTTATCTGTGATAAAACCCACACCTCTCTTTATTTGACTCAACTTTTCGTATGAAAATTCCAGGAAAAAGCACCCCTTAACATTGCAAAACCCTTTCAGTGCGCTGCCTATATGTATAGCTGATATATCTTTAAGCAAATTAAGAACCGCAATCAGCCGCAAACAATTCACACAGAAATCGAAGCGGCAGAGCGACCGAAATCCCGGCAAAGTCCTGTGCAAAAGGGTTGCAAGTGGGCCAGGACGAAAGGGTGAAAGGGGAAACCAAAAGGAAAGAGGAGCAGGAGCAGGAGCAGGAGCAGGAGCAGGAGTAGCAGGAGATTGTTGTTTGATGGCGATGCCAAGAAATGTCATGATAAGCGCGATACGGGGGAAATGGAGAAGCGGAACTGGAGAACGGAGAACGGAGAGTGGATAGGGGAGTGAAGGCAGGACGAGACACACTCACACACACACACACACTGGGGCATGTTCATGCACACATACACACTTAATACGCTTAATTGACTTTCATGTATGCACGAGTGAATGCAGCGACATGACAGCAAGCGGGCTGAGAGCAGAGAGGGAGAGAGGAGCGAGGACCCATTGCTAGAAGAGGGGGGTGCCTGGGCATGTTGGCCAAGCTGCCACTGCCGCCAAAACTCCTGAACTGCTGTTGCCAACTGACGCGAACTCATGCGACTGGTGGCTGGTGGCATTAGCGATGCGAAATGGTCTCCGAAATTAGGCACAGACCGACACCAAAAAAAAGGCGACTAATCCCAAAGCCAAACATCAAATGCCAAACACCAAACACCAAAAATAAGACAAAAGCAGCGAGATATAAAGCTTCAGAGAAATAGGAATCGATAGAGGGATACCTCTTAAAAGTTTACCTAAGAAAAATAGTACAATTAACTTAATGCAGTAAGAGTTATTGGAAGTTAGGTTAGCTCTAAGGATAGTTGTGGTCCTGCAAATATGCAACTGCAATGGGAAAATGTCTCTGCGTGTTCTGTGAATCACAGAGCAGCTGAAGGGGAAAACCCAAACATTTCCACCTGGCACACCCGTTCTATGCATCCCCTGAGAGAGTGTTTTCCTGGCAAAAAGGAAAACCCCAAAAGAGTGCTAAATACAGGCATGCCAGGGAAGGCACATTCGGCACAGACCCATAATCGTTGGCAAATCGCTGGTTACAAAAGGTTTCGGAAAAAGTCCCCGATCTGCAACCCCTTCGGGGCGTCCCCCCTTTTCGTACTCGCACTCTCCTGCTTTGGCATTCAATCACCGATTCACTTCATTGAATCACTTATTCAGTATTTTGCCATTGCAAATGCCGATGTTTCATCATCATCATCATATCACCCGCCCCTCCTGGATTTGCACCTCCCCCTTCACGGCCTCAATTCGCATGGTGTTTGGTATTGTGTGGATTTTGTGGCTCTTTTCTAGCCCCTCTTCCCCTCAATTTCGATACGAGGGTGTGTGTTGTGTGTGTTGGGTGTGTGTTGTGGGTTTGTGAATCACATTTGAATTTGACTGCTGTTCGATGCACAAAACTTGACAATTATGCCGGCGCTTCTTTTCATGGTTTTTAATCCTGTCATATTTGTGGCCGCTGCTAAATACATATGCATGTCGATGTCGGTGAGGAATTATGTCAATGATGGTTGGGGTTTATCAACAATATTGGTACTTGAGTGGGAATTTTATCAGGTTGAAATATATATTATAGCAATGGCTATTAAAATAGGCTGGATACCCATTTATTAAAAGTATTTAACACTTGCAAATCACTTATAAAAGGTGTGTAAAAGAATTTAACACTTTCAAACCACCTATAAAAGGTGTCTAAAAGTATGCAAAGGTATTTGTTAGTCTGCTCAGCAACTTGGTAATATAATATAAAAAGAAAAATTAGTTAAATAGTTATATAAAGTTTAAATACATTACCAAGTTCATCAATTTCAATTTATAAAAAATATTTAACACTTTCAAATCACTTATAAACTGTGTCTAAAAGTATGCAAAGGTTTTTGTAAGTCCAGTAACGTAGTAAAAACGTATTAAAATGGAAAATTGGTTAACTAGTTTTAATTGAATGTAAAATAGGGGGACTTCAATGTATTCAAAATATTTAACACTTCTAACAGGATTCAAATCATTTTTAAAAGTTGTCTAAAAGTATGCAGTAACTTTGGTAATATACTAGTAATATAATAATAAAAAAACTAGTTACATTTTCCGCGTTTCTAAGTAACTTTTGAGCCACAAAACAATGCGAATTGTTGCATCTTCATCTTGCATTATTCCTTGCCCTTTCCCTGTCATGCCTCACTTAATTCGTAAGTGCATTAAGCCCCCCCACTTGACTTCTGCTTGCACTTCAGCAAATAAGATCTGAAACAAGACCATCACCGACTCTCACTCTGAATCCCTTTCTCGAAAACCCGCCGGAGTCGTTGTTGTCTCAGTTATTTGACTTGCCAACAGGCGTTGCTCTGAATAAAGTCAATGTCAGACGGCTGTTCGCCAAGTGAAACTCAATTACACACATCTCCTACCCGCACCCGCACCCGTACTCGTACTCGTACCTGCGAATAAAACACACTTAAAGAATGCAACGAGCAAGGGACATATACATCACTTTTATTTATTTACAAACTCTCATTCTGACACAAAAGCATAGGAATAGAGACATCTTCAGCTCAGGATCTAGGTCTAAATTGCATACTCTTTTAAATAGGGGAAACTCTTTTTATAAAGGAAAAAATATGAAAATACTAATAAAATATTTAAGTAAAGATAAAAACTGAAAAGCTAAATGAAATAATTGTGAGGAAATGAATGGAAGCACCATTTTGTCCGGAGGCTACTTTAAAAATTATATAAAATCAAAAATCAATACCATTTCCAGTTTATTAGCTTTTTAATTACAGACTTCAATTCCAGCAGTAGCCAAGTTTTTTATGGTTCATATCTGATACGCGGGACAGGTTTATAAGCGACAAATCAATAAAACTACTTTGTTAGCCACTTCGAACTATCAGTTTTTTGGTTATAATTGATATGTCCAAATTGTGAAAGATTTTTCCATCTTATGATATAATAGGTAATAATTTATAAATTAACAGCAAACCTTTATGTAATATTTAAAAAACTGATGACTTTATTCTTTGCAGTTTTTCCTTATATTTTCCTTTTCAAAAAGAGTATAAAACGTGGGCTCTTTCAGACAGCTTCTTTGGCTCAATGTTTATGTGAGGGATCAACAAAAGGATACAGGAACACACACACACACACACACACAGAGAGAAGCTGAGGCAAACATTTTCTGCAGCTGCAGCTGGCGCATAATGAGCGCAAAAACATCCTGTGCTGATTGTCTGATGCTGCCACTGTCGTCCTAGTTCACTGAGAACAAATATATATATATATATTTCTAATAATTTTAATACAAGTTAAGAGGTAGAAAATTAAGTTAAATTTTATTTACCACTTATTCCAAGAAATTTAAATACATTAATGCCTGTTCTAAAAGGCTTTGTATTATTTTTTGTAGCTCTCTGTTGACCAAGAAATACTTGAAAATTTTATTTAAAATTGATTTAATTAGATTTTAATAATTATGATATTAATCCTAACTTTCTTTTTGTATAAAAAACTAGTCCCGACTTAATTTGCAGCCCCATTTCCCCCTGTGCATCCCCTCTGGTTCATATTTTGCAATGCTTGCCAAGGCAAGATTTGTGCGCTTTTAGCGACGACGCAAAGTTTCCTTGCCCGCTCTTCATGTGATTTTATTTTATACTCTGTGTTTGCTGACTTTTGAGCGCGGCCAGGACATAAATGCGAATGTGTGGATGTGCCCTGGCTTCGGGTCTGGGTCCTCTCATGAGTTCAGTCGGCGTGTCGCCAGTTTTGTTGACTCCCCGTCGAGTTTTAGCGACATGTGTCGCATTCTTCGCATCCTGCCAAAGTTAAATGGATCTCGTAATTGTTGTGCCCCCCTTACCCGGATGCTTTTCTTTAGTATTTTTATAGAAATTGCGGTTTAATTGCTGCATTTTAAAGCCATTGAAAGGACAGAGACATGTCCTTTGCCAAGAGGATAACACGATACTCGCTATGACGGCTTTGTTGTCCCGTGATTTTCTCCCAGGGGTTGGGAGTGCAGCAGCGGCGGCCACCTTTCTGAAACCCCTTTTGTGTGCGTCTCCCTGCTTGAGTTGAAGGATTCACGGGGGTGAAAACACTTGCCCGGAACCCTGGAGAACCTTTTGATTCCTTGAGTCGAGTGGAGAGCTTGCTGGGAATTCGGTTGGCAGTCAACACCTCTCAGGTGGTCAGCAAGTCAATCGATTTCGCACGCGGATAAAAGGAGGGTTTTTTTTAAAGGTTTTTGTGTAATTAATGAGTTAATTAATTGAGTTAAAGTTGCAGTTTTAATTAGGTAAAAGCACTATTCAAATGTACCTTCTATTTTTGGTTATTTTTGAAAACCAATTTCATTTATTTTAACTCCCAATCAAAGGGCGCACTTTGCATGCTGCAAAGTTGCAAGATCAATCCCATCAATGCCGATTGAATGGCAACTTTGTGCATTGTGCTACGGAGGTAGCGTTGCATTAAAAGCCAAATCGTTGGGTGCTAAAAATCCATGCAAATGCCCCTGCAACCCAGCATCCTGAATCCTGATGCCTGAATCCTGAATGGCAATTTTCCATGCAGTTTCATTTGATTCTGGGGCGAATCATTTTTTTTACGACGCGAATTGTTGGTGGGGAACTTAACTGGTAATGAAACGTCTATAAAACTCAAACGAATGCACACAAATCGCACAAATCATTTATCATAAAAGCGCACATAGTGCATTTTCCACCCGCTCTATTCCATTTTCCGCATTTTTCCCCCCAGCCTCTCAGGCTTTCAGGCTCTCTCGCTCCCCTAATCAGAGACCTTTGTTCAACTTACCTGGGCAATAGAGGAGAAGGACAAAGAGTCGGCACTGGCGCTGGCGGAACGTAAAAGGAAGCTGCAAGTAGAGAGTAGACAAGTAGATGCATCAGATGAGACACTTTTTTAGTCACCGAAGGAAACTAGGCCAGCGAAAAGAATGAGGAAATGAGGGGGAAACCAGCTCGGAGCTCTTCGCACAAAAGCCGTCGAGCGACTGCCGAATTAATTACCAACTCTGCTCAAAATGCATAACACACATCAAAGTGGAAATTAATTATTTCCCTATTAGCTGCTGCCGCGGCTGCTGCAAGCCAGGCCGCTGTTTCGGTTGCAGTTTCAGCCGCCACGGTGCCGTCGATCGGTAAACACGTTGACAGATTGTCAGTTATATGCACATTCGGCCTAAATGCTTCGGTTAACGCCCGTCGCGAGTCGAGTGTGGTTATGAAAATAAATTAACAGGAACTGTTTGCCGCCATGACGAGGCTAAAAGTCGCCAAATAATCCTTGAGTAGACCCCAAACGTATAAAGATATCTATTTAATGATTTCAGTTTTGATTAAAGAAAGCATTTTGCAAATTGCTGGAGGCTATCGAGTGCCACGAATAAATTCAAGTTGTCCAAATTAAGTAATTGAGACACCAATGTCGATTTTATAAACTTTTCATGCAACATTTTTTGTTGAATTCCCTGGGGCACCTTTTGGAATTTTATAAGATCACTTAAAGAAAGGAAGTCTATCATGGTTTATTGGTTTATAAAGCTTGTAAAGTTTATTTAAAAAAATAGTATGGGCTTACAACGGTTTTATTAAATTCCCTAAACTAAAAATAAATCTTTTAAGCTTAAAATAAGTAATGAAAATAAATATTTTTGCTATAAATTATTAGGAAAATGAATTAAAAAATGTAGGAAATGTAAAAACGTACCAAATAAAACCATACAAATGCAGAAACTTGCCTTAAATATCCGTCATAAATATAAATCAATTAAAATTTAAGTATATATTTTTTGTTTAGCTTTTAGTTTCACACAAAAAAATGATTATAAGCCATTATTTTCCAAGGAAATTAATTTTTTTAGACTCTAAATTTTATGGAGTTTATTGCAATGATCGTTAAACAATTCCATTACTCGGCTTTAGTTGCACTTTCGCAATGGAGATTAAATAATAATAAAAAAATAAGGCTAACCACTTTCTAGTCATCAAGTTGCTGGCCATGTCATGTGTGTGTGGGAATCATATTTCACCTTCCTCTTTGAGATGCCACACAAGAGTTAGCACAACCCCCTCCCACCCGTTGATCCCCTCAACTTGGCCTAAAAGGAGGGCGGAGATACTCCCTCCGCATTGGGGGTTTAGTGTGTGTAATAACAAGTCGGTGTGATTAACACCCAAATCACTTGATATTCGACACTTAAACTTAGCCAAAGGCCAAAACGCAAAATTTGCGAGCAACAGGCCACCACATTTTCTGTGGCACACATGGATGATGTGTGGCATGGCGATGGATGGCGATGCCGTAAACATTTTAGTGTCCGCAATTAATGAATACCCGATGGAGACGTGGGACAGGTCTCCTATCAACTATCGCCGTTGTCATCTGTCAGTTTCTCGGCTGGCTTAATTTACGACTTAATGCCCACGACTTAAGGCCGTAAAAAAAAACACATATCGGTTAACAGGATAGATTTATATAAGATAATGTTATAGCAACAAAAAAAGAAAAGTGAAAAGAAAAACATATCAGCCGCGAAACCGAGAAGCCTGCAGACAGTTTAAATACAAAGTCCCGCCGAGGTGTGGATTTGTAATTAAAATTGTTTCGATTTATGGATACGAAATTGCCCATAAAAGGAGCTATTTGTGTGGCAATAGAAATTGAAGTTTTAATCGAAAAACCTCATAATTAAAATCCTTGAAGGTACTTTTTATAGCATTAATCAACTTTAGAGGGTGTTTAAACCATAAATGAGGTAAAGGTTTAATTAGTAAACCAGGAAGTTAGCTTAAATTTGTGGACTAAAATTAAATAAGCTAGACTTTGCATAGGGGATTGTGAGGCAGGAATTTGTAATTTTAAAATGGTATAAGAATTCCTGTAGTAGCATGAATAGTTAAAGAAATAATTGAATCAAATATTAAGTTACTAATAGATACACTTTACTGGAAATATATTAAATTTTTAAGGCTGTATTTTTTAGATTAAAGAAAATATTCACATTATGTGAATGTTTTAGATTTGTTGCTTAATTTAGGCCCAACTAAAACCTTCACTTAGCTTACTCTCTCAAGTAATGCCTTGTTTTAAACCAAGAAAACATCCTAACTGTAATAAATGTAAAAAACTAATACAAGCAATATAAATTAAATTAAAAAACACCAAGTAAAGGCCTGAAAAATAAAGAATGTGACAAGAAAAACCTGGAAACAATGTGTAATAATTCACAGACTTCAATCAATTAAAAAGGACCCCCACTAACAAATTCCAACGCAGCAGGACAAGCCCAATTTCTGGCCACGTTGATTGTTTAGGCCAAAACTGCAGCGGCCAGAAGTCCGAGACTTTGTCCGAGGAAAAAGCCAGCAAATCGAAACAGGGAGCTGGAGATGGAGCTGGCAACTGGAACTGGCAACTGGAACTGGCAAGATGCAAGTAGCAACTAACAACTGGGCAACTTTATGGGCCAATCTAGTGCTGCCAATGAACGGAAACAGCTCGGCACAGCTGGAAGCTGCCGAGATGAGAACCGAGAAAGCTGCTTGGAGGGGTGCCTGGGAACGGGGGGAGCCGGAAAATTGCGGGGTGGACCAACATCTGGCCGAGGGCAATGCGAATGTTGTTCGACAACAACTGCAGCCACACCAGAACGGCAACAACTATATATACGAACGAAGTCGGGGAGACTCTGGGACAGCTATTGAAATCTGCTTTGCTGATTGACGTCGAATGTTGTGGTTTCGGTTACGATATTTGGTACCAAAATACAGCCAACACTCCCTCATGATGATGATGATGAGTACGAGGATAGTGATTATGACGTTGGTGTCCTGCAACATAGTTTGGAATTTGTTTTTTGGAGGGAGGGCAGCGAAACGGCAGCAGCAGCAGCAACGTCCTTTGTTGCCGGGCAGCTTCCAATAAATTAAAGACAAAACCCAATGCAAATTTTGCAGCTGGCTCAAAGCAACTCGGCTAATCAGGGAAACTTTGGTAGGAAAGAAAAGGAAGAAATAAAGTGTTTAAATGCTTTAAAATCAAACAAAAACCATTATAAGTTTAAGTAAAATTTCTTTTATTCAATAAAACTCAATGAATATTATTTAAATGTATTTTGAAGCGGAAGAAATTAATGTTAAATAAAGTATTTAATAATTAAGTGGAAACATTGTTAAAACTAATTTTAAAACTATTAAAACATAGAATTCAAAGATTTCATTAATTAACTGATAAACATAAAAACGATTATAATTATTTTTAAACATATATTAAAATTATTAGTAATTCATTTGTATTTTTAAATACATATATATTCTCATACAATATTGTACAATTGTTATAATTTAATTGTTGTTAGCAAGTTATGGTAATTCTTAAAAATCTTAGAAATAGTTCAACTATTGTGTTTTATTTTATTCACTTATTATAAAAAAATTTTAGCTAATTTTCTCATTGTAATTTTTTTAAGTAATGAAAAACTTGTTCGACTTATTTTCAAGTTATTATTTAAAATATTTTGTTTAAAAAAATAACAAATATACCTTAAATATAGTACCATATGAATGCAAGTTTTGTTTAACATTTTGCCTTTTAATAATTTTTTTAGGTAAATATTTTTAAAATATGTAAAAACGTCAAGTTTCTTTGATATTATAATTGCAGTAATGAAACTATTAAGTTAGAAATCTATAAATAATGAGAAACAAAAACTATACTATAATATTTAATCACATACAAACAGTATTTTTCATTTCAGTCGTTACTTTGCGTTTGTTTTTTTATTAATAAATTATTATGTATGTTAAATAAATAAATTATAAGTCAGTCCGCGGCTAAAGCTTTAAAAACAAGCGAAAACATATAACATAGATAGCTTTTTCCAAATGAAAACTTTATTTTCTTGATTTTCCTCTCTGCTTAATATTTTTTTTTTTAATACAGAAAACCACCTTCTTGTTCTTTCGAAGTTATTATTTTAAATATTTTATTTAATAAAATAAAATCTATACCATAAAAATAGAATCATATTAAGGCAATTAATCTATATCTCTCTATATCTATCTACAATTTTCTTAAATTTTTTAAAGTTAATATATTTTAAAACAATTCAAACCGTTAAGTTTGTTTTTGATATAATAAAAGTATTAATGAAACTACTAAAATATTAATCTACAATTAATCAAAAAAGAAAATTCTATTATAATATTAAATAATATACAAACATATTTTAAATTCTAGTTGTTGCGTTGTGTAAGTTTTTATTTATTAAAAAATTATGTAAGTTAAATACATATATAAATTATAAGTTAGTCCGCGGCTCAACTTAAAAAAAAAAAAAAACCAAAATATGTAGCTAAAAACCCTTTATTTCTTGATTTTCCTTTTTTATTTATATTTTCTTGATATAATCCAAATAAAAATATATCTCTCTCTTTGCTATACCTTTTCTATATATAGTTTTTCTATAGACTGTAGACTGCTTAAGGTTGTACGTGTTTCTTGAGCTTGTCACACAATATCGTCCTTGTATATCTTTTTTAATGCACTTCAAAGTCCACCGGCACTGAGTCCTTTTTGTTTTTAGTGTTCACTTTTGGGGTTTATTTTTGGAGCTGCAATTCTGCAATTCCTTACAAATGACCGATCGGGGCAAAAGATCGCGAGCTGGAAAAACGCGCGCGCAACTTAGGGGCGAAGGACAAAGGATAAAGGATAACAACGGGAGCAACGGCAGCTATGGGGAGCTGGGAGCGTGGCTATTTGTCCCGGCTGAGAGAAGCTGAGCGAAACTGCAAACTGCAAGCGCGACAAAACGGATGCCCTTGGCTGGCGACGAACTCTAATTCTACGAATTTGTGGAACGACTGAGGACCGCACGTAGAGGAAGTCGGCTGGAGACTGAAGGCAGAATCGGTCTACGAATCGGTCTCGGAATCGGTCTCGGAATCGCAATATTTATCGCAGAAAGCGGCGGCGGCGGCGGCAGAAGCGGCGGGCGGCACTTGCAGTCGCAGTGCGCTTCTTGGGCGGATTGCTGGCTGCAGCTGGGGGCTGGCGCGTTCGAGTCGTCCCCCCCCCAAAAAGAACTCGAGAACACGAAGACACGAGGCCAAAGCCAATAGTTGCACTCGACGCCGGCGTCGCAGTGGCCGCAGAATTGCAGTTTGCACTCAACGAACCCCAGCCAGGAGCTCGGCTTTGCCTTCGGTTCTAACTCAAGTTTCGTAAAAAGTATACAAATACATATACACACATACATATACATACATATATGAAGAAGAGTTCACAAATACCGGTGGTACATAACATTTTGAGGAAATTTTAATTTAACAGTCATGTTAAGGCAGGAAATAAAAGCCAGGAAATCAAGCTACGCTCAAGAGAGAGAGGCTCTTCTCTCTCTCACTCTCTCACTCTCTTTGCTACCAAGTGAAAGTGAAAGAGCTGTGCTGTGTGTACAATGTTCCCCCTTTTTATGCAATAATTACTCAAAAACTAAGACCGGATAGTGTTAATTTATATGTTTTTTTAATATTTGTTCACTTTTAGCTTGGTTTCCCCGGGCATTGGTCGTGCAAATATCAATATTTAAGCAATTCAGTTTCAGCCGCCTGTTTCCATATTTTGCCATATGTTGTTTACACCAAAAGTGCAACAGCCATACACACACTTGAACGGTTGTTATGACACTCTCGCAAGTGTAATAGTAAAGCTCTCCGGCATCTCTCTACGCTCTTTGGCGCTCTCTGTGTGTGTTGGCGGAAAGCTCTTAAGAGACGACAAGCTTGCTGAGCGAAATGGAGTGGAAAGCAATTGAGCGGGGTTTTTCATCTTAGCTGTTCCCAGTATTAAGATATATATTTGTAAAAGGGGAAATTTAAGGATTTCATAAATATATTTAATTAATTTTGAGGTGTTTTTAGGTGATTAAAATATAGAAAAAATTACTTTGGCATAATATATATTTTTTTTAATTGATTAAATTATTTTCTGCCTTTTTAGATCTTAAGAATCCTTAAAAATGTGAAAAGATAATACTTATCTTACTCTAAAAACGTATGAAATTATTTAAAAACCACCACAAATATTATCTTTATCTTCAATTTCAGAAAACCAGCTAAAAAAAACACTTTTAATTATTTTCCTTCTTTCGCTTTTTCCCCAGCTCAAAGCCATTTTCCTTTCGCTTTTACTTATTTCCCAGCATTCATTCAAATTCTGACTGGTTGGCTTATCAAAAAAAAAAATATTAAAAAAAAACAAAAAAAAAAAAATGGTAAAAATAAATACAGAACACAGAAGGAGAGAGACAGAAAAAAACGGAAAAGACGCGCAAAAATTCTGCGCTGCCCAGTGAAGTTGAAAATAGTTTCCTTCCTTTGGCGACCGCAGCAATTTCCACAGGCACTTGCTCATTTTCAGCTGCCACTGAATTTGCATAGCCATTTAAATATTAATTTCAAATTGTCTAAGGATACACCCCCTCCTCCCTACCAGTCGTAACCTTTTGGAGGGGAGGGAAGGGGAGGTTAAGGCAGGCAACAAACAAATTAATGGTTCTGCAGCTCAACCGCATTTTGTGGTCTTTTCTCTCTCTCGCTTTTCTTCATGCTGCTGCTTTTCCTGCTGATAAGCTAAGGTGTGAGTGTGTGAGTGTGTGTGTCTGGTATGTGTGTGTCTGGTGTGTGTGTGTCTGGTGTGTGTTTATAGAGGTGTGTGTGTGGAAAACTACAGCAAAATGCAATGCTATTTTCCAGTTAAATTAATTATTAACAACCAAGTGGCTGAGATGGGATTTTTTGCAAGGGAAACATTTAAATATGATTAACTTCAATGCCTAAGAACTGCTAGTAAATAAATACATAAATAATTAAAAAACTTATTTAGCCAAGAGTAAATAACTTATTTTTTTTTTAAGTATGATTTGAAATTGCTTGAAGTTTGCTGTACATTTTTTTTTATAATTTAAAACAGCTTCTAATATACTTTTTATTCATCTCCTTTGAGTATTTACTTTTTACTTCCCAAAATATACTTTTATATTCTCTTGAACATATTTTCTAGAACATTTCCTTAGCTAACATCTAAGCCAACACTACACCTACATATTTCCTTAGCTTATTTAATAATAATTAATATATATTTACTCATACTTTTAAGAAATCAGATACCTTCTTAACTCATATCATCCAAGCCCTAACGCATTGCATACTTTCCGGAGCCAAGCCAGAGCCAGAACCTAGCAAATAAAATCAAGTTAAGAACTCATTTGCTTCCCTATGAGCTCTATTTTTGTCTCGCCTTTCACCTTTTTCCTTGACTCTGTCAGCTTTTCCTTGGGCGCCTCCGCCTCCTCTCGCCCCGATCTGTGTGCCGACATTATAAATTTCAGTCATGTTTCTAATAACTTTGAATTAATCATCTTTTCCGGTTTTGCTTTTAGCCGAAGGAAGGAGTTTTTGAGTGGCAAAGGAAAAGCCAGGCAAGACACGCACACGTCTCTGTGGCAAACTTCTTGGCATTCTAATGCGTTTGCCCAGGGTAGGGGCGCCTGGGCGCTCGCACTTTAAAGTTGGCCTTTAGCCACAAGGAATGAATTGTAATCCAGATGGAAATTGGCCGGGCTTATGCAAAAACCTGCAAAAATGTGACAAAAGCTGGGCCAAAGTATTTTGAGCTGCCTTCCGGTTGTCTGGTCGTCCCACCCTCTCTCTCTCTCTTAACATCCGGTGGCCATTTGATCAACTTGTAGCACCAACACATAGATAAACACAGAGAGATGGTGACATTGGCAGACAATGTTTGTAGCTGCCTTGCTGGATGTTTTTTTTTAAATGCAAGACATGCTGCCTTTTAGCCATGTGCCATCTCAGCAGCCAGCAGCAAAGGCAGAGGCAGAGCTCGCCTTCTTAGCCCGCCCCTGCTTTAGCTGGTGTAAATTACGGCAAATATTGCGTATACGCCACGTTTGCACTCTGTACAGGCACTGAGGGGAAAATATTTATTTATTTATTTATTTGTGGGTATTTTCTTTCATTTTTGTTATATAGGAGATAATAATAGATTAATATTTATTGTAATTTTAAGGAGATTTTAAATGTCTTATAAATAAATATTTATTTATAATTCATTTGTGGATATTTTCTTTGATTTTTTATATATGGAATATAATAGATTAATATTTATTGTGGTTTATTAGGAGATTTGAAATGTTTTTAAATGTTATATAAAATAAATAAGGGAGTAAATATTCATTAAAGTAATTTAAAAGATTTGTAAGATTTTAAATAGATATTTTCCTTAATTTTTTATATATAGAAGATAATAATAGATTAATATTTATTGTGGTTTTTAGGAGATTTGAAATGCTTTTCAATGTAAAATAAAATAAATACGACAGTAAACATACATTAAAGTAATTTAAAAGATTTTTAAGCTCTTAAAGAGATATTTTCTTTGATTTTTTATATATGGAAGATAATAGATTAATATTTATTGTGGTTTATAAGGAGATTTTAAATGTTTTTAAATTAGAAGTAAAATAAATAAGGGAGTAAACATTCATTAAAGTAATTAAAAATGTTTAATTATTTTAAAAGATCTTAGTTAGACCTTGTCTTTTATCTAGATTTTTAAGATCTTAAATATACCTTGTATTTTATCTAGAATATAATTTAAATAATATATAATTGACTTAAATATTATTTAAGCAAGACTATTGACTTTAAACATTTGTTTTTAGTAATTAATATGAATTAATATGAAACCTTACACTCATATACCATTTTATTATGAATTATTAGAGTTAACAACCTATTAAAATTAATTAATTTATGCCTGTTCAATGTCCAACTTAATAACACAATCATTTTTAATAAAGAATATTAAAAAGGTATATCTTATAAGATCTTTAAAATATTATTTAGAAAACGTTAAGCCTTCCTGTTGTTTTATGCCCCAAATATAATTACATATAATATCATAATATATTACTATTATAACACCTTCTTTTCTTCTTGTGTCTTCCTCTAGTTGTAACGCTCTAAAATGAGATGCCTTTGGTGTGCTGCTGCTGGCTTGCTTGTTTGTTCGTTTGTCAGTTGTTGCTGTTTGGCAAATTATTATTAAGTAAGCAGTCTAGACACTGCTCTTCGCACACCCCACACTCCCCACACCCCACACAGACCCCTCTAGCTTAATAAATTTTTGTGGGTTTCGTGTTTTGATAACTTGAAACTTTGTCTCGCTTGGACAGGTGGGGAGAGGAGGGGCTGGAGCTGAGGTGGGATGGGGGGTGGGGTAGTCTCTGGCACACTTTATCATCATTAGCTGGCGAGCAAGTTTTCGCGGGAAATAAATAATTTTCGCCTTCATATCGCAAGCGGTGCTTTCATTACATTTAATTACCCAAATTTGTCATATATATTTTATTTATTTTTTTTAATTCAGCTGATTCGGTGTAATTTATGGTAATTTCGGAATTATTTATAGTTGAGGGGAGAGCTTAACGCAGGGGCCGCTGAAATTGCCTGGATTTATGCTGAACTTGGCCAAGGTAGGCATAAATATGTTGTCGAGTTGGGAAAAATGGAAACTTTTCCACCCACAACCCCCTGGACTACGTGCTTTGACAGTTGTAACCAAAGGCCATTAACAAGTTTTTCTTGTTTTTACTCGTGTTTTTTGCTATTTTACCTTTGCTATTGCGGCACGCCGCAGGAATCTACAAGATGTCCTGGGCCTGCTTTCACTTTAAACCCAATTGGTTATGCCAGGCACAAATGTTATTTTTGGCCATTCGGTTTAAATAAGTTATGAGAGCAAAGGGGGGACGACCAAGGTGTCGGGGTTGAAAATTAAACACGCGCCCATCAAATAAACTTTACTTACAACATTCCCTTTCCTCCATTAACCATTTTCCCAAAAGGTGGAAACACTCCCAGGGGTTAGGCCACATTTATCACTTATTTGTTTGACTTTAAAGAGTCTCGAGTCTAGGATCTAGAGTCTAGAGGATTCCTTGAAATGTTGATTAGAGAAGGCAACAAATCTTGGCCAGCGAAAACAAAGAACATTTATCAGGGGCGGGTAATCTATGAATAATAGAAGTGGAAAGCCCCGAAACCCAAACCGAAACCGAAACCGAAACCGATTCCGTCGAATCAGCACAAACATTTAATGGCATTAAATTCGAGGGAAAAATGTCAAAATGAATTCGAATTCCACGCTGGCAATGCCAAAATAAGCGAAGCGAACAAGTGGAAAATTGCATTGCGGATTTTCGGATTGTTAAGCAGTCGAGGAGTATCTCAAACTCTCGGAGTCGCAGTTGTTTACCCAACTTGCAAGACAACATCGCCAATTACTTAGATCATCCGCTAGAGATTTTATTAATGGTCTTGTAAGTCTTCTAGGAAATGTAGAAAAAAATACGAAGTATAAACTGAAGAAGCTGGCACTTTGATTTTGCTTAGAAAATAATTACAAAATTAAGTTTGTGGAAGAGAAAAATATATCTTAAAGTTAGTTATCAACTTCTAAGAAGTCATAACATTTATTTAGAAGAAAATATGTATTTTATATACTTAAAATAATATCCCATGATTTTGTAGTACTTTTTCTCAAGCTTCTTATATTTAAAAATAAATATCTTTTATATATTTATTCTATAAATAATACTACCTGCCGAAAATACCTTTAAGGGCTTGAAAAAACCCACAGGGTAGAACGCTTAAAAATGCTTCTTAATTGACTGCTGACAGCAGCGGAAAGGGAACTAGCAGCTAGCGAGAGAGGCAGGACAAAGGACTTCCCCAGGAGACCAAATATGGAATGTTCTATGACCGCAATGAAGCGCCAGCTTGTGGCATGCAAATGTCGCCCGTTGAGGCCATATCTATCTCTCTCTTCTTGCTGCCATCTCTTAGCCCGTCTCTTACGGCGCCTGCTGGTCGACTAATATGCAAATTACACATGCAGAACGCGTATAATTTCTAATTAATTATGCCATAAATGCGCCTTTGCGTGTCTCTGTGTGTGTTTGAGTGTGTGTTTGAGTGTGTGTGAGCGGTCATTTCCACATGCAAACATATTATTCACATCAGCAGGCGTTCACATATTTGCTGTGTGTTTGTTTTTCCGCCAAGCCAGGCCAGGCCAGGCCAGGCCACGCCCCTCTCCACCACCTTAAAGTCCTTCCTCCTTCTTCCTCCTGCTGCTGCGAATGGCGGCAGGTGTGTTTTATTTTTATTGCAACTTTTGGCACAACTCTTTGCCGCTCGCGCTCGTCTTTTGTGGAATTTTTGCAAGAAATTCGCATCAGTTGCAGTTGCTGCTGGCACAATGGAGCTCACAGAGCAGGTGTTCCAGGTATTAAATGAAATACAAAAAGAGAAAGTATTGCGATTTTATTGCTTATTTTATTGCCTATTTAAATTTTGGTGTTTTTTATATTTATTTGTATATAATATATGCTGTATTTTCGGCATTTACTCCACTGTGCCGCTGCAAGACATTTGCAATGTAAAGCGAAAAATTCCCCCCAGCGCTTTCAATTTCTGTTTTATGCTTTTGTCTCAGCGTTTTATTTTTTTTTCCCAGCAATATTTCCAACTAATGAGCTGCAATTTGTTGCAAATGGCAGCCGAAGGAAAAAGTGCTGGGCATGTGTCGCCATCTTAGGGGTTCGCTTGTAGTTAAATACAGAATTTTTTCTTTATATTTAAGGAGTGATTATTAGAGCTTAAATGGGATAAGTATTTATCTGGAATCCAGGAAGTTAAGTTCTTTTTTAAGACAAGTATTAGGTACTTATACTTATAAGTATATCGAGTGGAAAAGCCCTAAATAATGTATCCACCAGAATATCAAGCTCACTATCGTATCGTAAATATCGTAAACTTTGACATATCAATGTTTAAATTATCTATATTATCAAGAAAATGTCTAACAAAATTAATTTAATTTATTTATAATTTTTATGGACTTATTCTTTTGTTTAAATATGGATTTGTATATAGTATTTTGCGTCAAAGATCAATTTAGTATCTATATATCGATCTTTTCTGTCTTTAACAGTAAGTAAAAGCTTGGAAAATATTAAAAATAAATTTATATAAATAAATATAAATATAAATAAAATATAAAAATAAAATTACAAAAAGAATATTAACTTCCTATATTAAAAATAAAATTATAATATGCTCATTATATTATATTATTTAGACTCCAAGCTTTTTTAACCCCATAACTTGCCGAAATTCGAACAAACCATGTCCTTCAACTCACAGAAATGATATTAATCCTGATAGCTAGCCTTGATCCTCTTTAAAAAAGAAAACCCCCATGAGAAAAAAATAAGGAATAAAACAAAGCCTCAGGCAGGCAACAAATTGATGACATCCTGTGTGTGTCTATGTGAGTCACAAGAAAGTCATAAGGATGGCGGCAAGGACTCATGCTCGCTCGCTCGCTGGCTCGCTGCACCGGCCAAAGTTGAAGGACATGCGACGGCAGTGACTAACGCTGATTGAAGTATGATGCGAAAAGTTCAGCAGCGGCCAAGTCCTTGGGAAGGGGAAGGGTGGTTGCAACAACGGGTGGAAAGTTTTCCTGCCAAATGAAGCGGTCGAGAGTCGCAGAGAGTCCGAGTTTTTGGCCTGATCGATGTGAGTGGCGTTTTTTGGGCTGGCGCCATTATTAGCCAACGGTTTTTACATCTTCCCTGGGATTTTCCCCCTTCTTTTTCAGTATTTTTGTGTGTGTGTGTTTTTTTTTTGGCAAGCCAAGTTGGTCCTGGCCGAGGAGAGAACCCGTTAACAGTTAAGTGGATAAGCCAATTTATGAGTTTCGAATTTAACTTTGTCACTTTGGCCACTGTCCCCCCAAAAACTCCTCTTCTCCTCCTTTTTTTCCCCCCTCCACTGTGGCCGTCGTCACTTGGCACATTTAAGTGGATTTGTTTTGCTTTATTGGTTTCGGTCTCGTTCTCGTTCCCATTCCCATTCCCATTTGGGTTTGTTGCTGAGTTTTGCTGTGGCCTCTTGCCTTCGGTGTCTGGCAATGGTGCTGACATTTTTGGGCTAAAAGTTTTTAATTTTTATATATTTTTACAACTTTTGCAGCGGCCCAAATGGCGGCTGTCTGCCTTTTTTCCTGCCTGCAGATTTTCACATCTTTTTTGTATTTCCTTGATTGCTGAGCTTGTTTTTGGAGGGAATTCGTACACTGGTTAACCGGAAAAGGGGCTTTGGTAGGTGGTTTTAGGTTTTTTTTATACATATTTTACATTTTGTATTCTAAGTTTGTCATATTGTTTTTTTAAATAACTGAATTTATGGAACTTTAAGAAATGGAGCCATCGTATTAGTTATCCTTACTTTTAAAAGAGTATTTACAATATTTCCTTTATTACAAAAATGCTTTTAAGATCTTAGGAAAAAAAATTGTAGATGGTTGATTTTAAAATAATATTTTATTTCCACGTTTATTAATAATTTTAAAGGTTAAAGTCTTAACTACTATTTATTTTTGCACATTTATTCATATGACTAAATTGTTTCAAGTTTAATTCTCCAAGAACAAAAACGTATGCTTAGTTTCTTCATTTATAAATAAATTTATAACTATTTAAGTTCCTTGGTTTCCTAGTTTTTCTTCCTATAAAAAATGAACTGCAAATAGTAGGCAAATATATCAACAATTTATTTATTTATTTATTTATATAAAGCTAATAAATAGTTTTAAACTAAAAGCTAACTTGGGGTAAGAGCCATAGCAACTAAGGCCTTCGGCTCGCGATTTAACATGGTTTATGGGCTAATACAATTTATTAACAATAAACCAGTGAATAATTCCTTATAAATTATTGTTTAATTACTTTGTTTTCTCAGTGTTATTCTGCCACATTTTATTTCCGCTGTTTGTAGCTTTTAGAGGCTCAACCCAATATTTATCGCATCTTCAGAGGCGGATTTGCAAATCATTAAAAAAAAAACTAACTGCCAACTGCAAACTTTTAGCACTCTCAGCCTTTCGCCACCGACTCTGGCCAATTAGGATTACGGCAAACATTTGAAGGAAAACGAAAAAAAAAATACAGCGATTAGCGCAGGACTTCAAGGAAGGAGAGTGGACGAAAAAAAGCTTTTGGTCAACTTTTGGCCTTCAAGTGGCTGTCGGTTTTAATTTTTTTATTGCCTCGCCCGTCGGGCTAAGGAACTCCAGGTTCCAGGTCACGCGCGCCACCAAAATTGGCCACAAATCTAAACCGAAACCAGAAGACAGAAGACAGAGAGAGAGCTGAAAAGTCCCGGAATGAATGCAAGCTGATGATGATGATGATGAGACGGTGCCGAAGGTCCTTTCTCCCGTCTCCTGTTGATCGTCTGGGTCTGATTTGCATATTTGCCAATTTACAACAAAGAACTGCAACGTGGACTGCTTACATATGCGACACGGGTGTTCGCACGGAGCAAGGACCTCCGGATTTTAACAGACTGCAGCCTGCGGTCAGCTTTCCGTATTCATAATCAGCGGATAGTTGGGAAAGGACGACGACGACGGCCAGTCACGCAGCCAGTCGGGCAGCCATTTTTGTCTTCTTTTTCCACGCTTGCGGTTTCCGGTTTCATTTAGTTTGGTTTTTTTGTTTTTTGCTTTTTTGGTATGACTGCAACTTCTCGTTTTGGGGGCATGCCTTCAATTTCTATTACTTTTGCTGACGAATTTCGCTTTGAGTCCGCTTTGTTGGCCACGCTTTATTACTTTTCCGACAGCGGCAGCAGGAACTGGCGAAGAGCGACGGCCAGGATTCGGTCATTAGGTATGCATGTCGCGTCTCAATGCGAATTTTACCCTATCTCTAAGGAGTTCTTGCGGTTGTCTAAGGATATTTTAAACGTATATCTATATGTTTACTTATGATTGAAAATATATATAAACAAACTTGGGCAAACAACACGATTTATGATAGCTTAGAACTTGATAATATTATATTTATTTATATATTTAGGTCTTGAAAAAGCATATATTAATTTAAATACTAAGAAACTATAAAATATAATAACATAAATGGTTAACTTACTTAGAGTTATATTTCTAGCTAGTATTATAATATTACCTTTAGCAGAAAGCAATCAGAAATCCTTCCCATAATTAACCCGCTTTTATTCCAAGTAAAATATTAAATTTACTAAGCTTTATTAAATCCCCCAAAACCCTTGAATTAATATTATAAAATATTCCAAAACCCCTCAAAATTCCAGGGCATACAATGTTCGCTGGAGGAGTCCTTAATAGCTTTCCCTGGCTCACTCTTCACCCAATTTCCACTGCATTTTCTAACCATTGCGGCGGCCAGAGAGCTTCCTTTGCCATCCTTTTGGGTCCTTTGCTCTTGGCTTTAATAAGAAATGCCGTCTCAAGGAAATGGGCAGACACCTGACACCCCCCTCTCCCCCTCCCCTCCCCAACGGTGCTCAATGCATTTCTGGTATGGAATGCAGTCAGGACCAAGACCTAGGAGGATGTGATAAAAATTAACGAGTCCCGCGGCGGTGGCCCAGGTGAGATGATGGCTGGCCAGAGAGGGTGCCGTTGCCAGTGGCGCTGCCAGTCAGCGAAAGTCGAGTTTTTAAATTTTTAAACATTTAATTCCGAGTCGAGGAATTTTATTTGATTTAAATATGCATCCTCGAGCCACCCCATCACCTGGTCTGGCCACCATGGCAAATTGAATCCGCATTCGAGAAACTATTTGTGGAAAGAACACTTTCGCGGGAGGGGGGCAAGGCAGAGGCGAAGGGCAAAAGACAAAAATAACTACATAAATTATTTATGCAATATCTGAGAATGTGAACAGCGCCAAGGAGAACGGCAAAAAGAATAAGAAAGGAAAAGAAAGTAAAAGAAAGGAGAGCTTGTTTTGCTCGTTGCCATTTTTATTTGCGCCCTAAATGCTGCAACATTTTGTTTACGGCCACCAAAGGAGGCAGGCTGCCGTTGTTGCCTCCGAACAAATGCTAATTTGCTGCAGATACAACGAGGTGGTGGCAGGGTGGGTGGCAGCATCGTATCAGCATTGGGAACAGAAATGGCCATCAAATAATCATATTTGATTTATTTGGGCCAACATGCCAGGCCTCGAAATATATTGGCACATATCTTTGTGTGTTATAGTGTTTTCTCCCTAAGAAATTCCATGTTTTTATAAGTTAAATGTTCAAATTTTCATTAGACGACTCGCTTATATTCCCTTCTTCATCTAATCCCGGGGATACAGAGTTTGAGCACGTTTTGGGGTAAATGAATTTCTATTTGCTTTGGAAAACAATGGAAAAGAAAATAGAAAACAGGACTTACCCCGCCACTATGTGTGTGACTTCAGTTTATTGTATTTTATTCACATTATTGTCTAGACTTTATCGCAGGTCTTGGCTAGATATATTTTTATATTTTTTAAAATATACGAAATTTGCGCTGCAGTTGAAAAGCTTTTCCGTCGAAGCTTTGGCATATGACCCTAAAGCTTTTGCACAGCTGCCTGCTTTGCAGTTGCAACTGCAGCTTTGCAGCTACTTTGGCATTTATTTTGTAATCAAAAAAATATTATAAGCAAGCATTTTTTAATTATAAAAAAAATATATATGATTAATATTTAAATTACATTTATTTTTGCACCATAAATTCACATGACTTCACTTCACTTTGCTTAAAGAACAGACACTTAATGTTAAGCACACTTCAAGCTAACAAGGCTACTCTTGTGGTTAAAAAATAAAATCCGGGAAGGGGGTTAAACCAAAATTTTAGCAGATGCCACAACAATAATAATAAAGGACAACAAAGGCGGAATTATGCCACAGGACAAGCAGCTGTTTTGCAACTGAGAGCAGGACCGGAACAGAGAATGCGAGTCCTGGCGAGAGTGGGAAGTGAGAGCAAAAAGCGAGCGAGCTTTTGGGTAACTTCGGTTTTGGTTGCATTTTCAAAGGATGCATCCAGGGTATATCCAGTTGGATTTGAAGATGAAAGCTGAATTTAAATATATTTATAATTATAAATATAAATATATTTATTTAAATATATAAAACTAAATTGTATTTTGTAAAAATGGTAAAAATTGTGATCTATATGATTTTCCTTATGTTAAGTCAATATAAATCTGTTGTAATTAACTTTTTAAAAGGGAAAATGTTGTAAAAATAAGTTAGTTACATAATTTAATGTATTTTTAAATGATTAAACTACACTGCCTAGCAGATACATATTTCGTTCTCAGCCAAAATTAACTCCTTTACCTTAAACTTATTTGTAATATATGGTAAGTTATACACATCTTTTAGGAATAATTATAAATCTACTTTTCATACAATTCTGTTCGTTAAAAATGTATCTTTAAAACCTATTTAAGCTAGGTAATTTTTGTATTATTAAGCCTGGCAGAGTTCTTGATTTTTCCAGGACATCTGCTAGCCTTAACAGCGCCTTCTTTTCACACTTTTGTTTGCTTTGGCCTGGCACTTTGCGGCCTTTGCTTTTTTAATTTAAATGTTAATCCGCTTGCATGTGCATGCAGTACCATCCTTCCCTCTCAACCCTTTCTTATTTGCTTGCCCTGTGAACTGGCATATTTTTCATAATTCCTGTGGCTCCTCAGACTCACCTCACCCCCCCGGGCCGCACTTTAATATTTGCATATGAGGCAGCAGCGGAAGACTGACGCCAAACTTAAATGGTAAAAATTGTTAAAGTGATCCCCTTGGCGGCGCCTGCCGCAGTCCCTACCCCCTGTCTTCGTATCCTCTTCTTCTTGAGCTCACTTAAGTTTTTATATCCCAACCCACACACACACACACCGACACACACACGTCGCTTTATTGTGTATTTGTCTTGGCTGCCGCAAATAAAGACGGTCTAAATGCAAGACGTCGCAGCAGGAATGAGTTCGGGCCAAAGGAGAGAATTCATTAAAAATTAATCCAACGAGTGCGAGGTATATTTGGACCCATTTCCGCTATCCTCCCTGTTCCTGCTGCTGTCTGCTATTCAATTACGTATGCCACGGCAGCCATGAAAATGACCTGCAGCGCCCTCGTCCTCCTCGTCCTCGTCGTCGTCGTCGTCGTCTTGTCGTTCTCTCTCCTCCTCGAGCGTAGTAAATTCTAACAGCACTTGGGATTCACCTTTGGCCACCTCGCCCTCTCTCACCTGGCCGCCCCACTCACAGCTCGTTGGCCTGGCTGCCTGGCTGGCTGGCAGTTTTATGTGTTTTGTCTTCGCATGCCGCATAAACGGAATTATTTACAATTTATTTTTACCTGAGCTAAGACCCAACGGGAGCACAGCAAGAAACTGGGGAGATGATTTATTTATTATGTTTAAATTTAGGTATTTTTTACAGAAGCACTAATTACTATTTATTGTGCTCATATTACTCATTTTTTTAAACCCAAAAACACTTTAAGTAAACTTTGCAGACAATACTTTCTCTCCGTGCAGGAAAAAACCCCAAGACGAAGATGAAGCAGGCACCGAGAAAAGCCAAAGGAGGTGGAAAATGCCAAGACAAGGGCCAGTGACGGTGGCAAGTGCTGGCATTTGGTTGCCGCTTGTTTGTTTTTGTGCTATTCAAAATGTCTTCATTGCCGGACAGAAGATGCCAACGGAACTGACCGACCAAGGGAGAAGAAAGGGGACAACCAAGATGCAGGACTCCCGCTTGATTGCCTTTAATTTGAAGATAAAAAGACTGCTCTCTCTCTTAATTTGAACCAATAACCCCACAGAGCTACCTTCAAGCTGATATTTGTGGTAATAAAAAAGCACTTGATATTGTTTCGCCATAATTTATTTTTAGTTATGGATCTTTGAGTTCAACGCAAAAGGGATGGAACATCTGCTTAGAAATTATATTTCCTGCATTTCCATAAAGTTATCTGAATTTAGATCATTCTTCGACGAATCACACACCAACTTCGAGCGCAGTCTGGACCAGATCATATGGATGGATATCATAATGCCAGTTATTAAGATACTGGCTGTTGTTGAGATCCCAGAAGACTTTGCTAAAGTGCTTGTGATAGTATCCTCATAAATTGGCGTTACTGGAAATGGCGGAATGGTAAAATTCAATCCATCCGCCATGGTTAATGCCGTTTACTGTGATGGGGAAACGATAAATAATAATAAATAAGAAGTTTTCAACTTACGTTTTAAATGATTTGGAGTTTATTTGAAATTATCCGGAAGCTATAAAGTGTATTTCAAAGCTGTAAAGTGTATTTCAAAGCCTGCTTGAAGTTATAGAATAAAGCTTGAAAAACCAGGACGGTATATCGAAAAATATCGCATTTAATCGATATCGATGTTATCACAATTATACCACAAAAAAATTAGGGTTTTTTGTTTGTCTTTATTACTGATTGCATTTACTTTGGTATATGAAGTAGAACTTCGATTTATTGTACAAATTTTGCAATATAAAGATATATTTCTTGATGGCTTTAATTATCGAGTTAAAATCGATATATCGATATTTATGCAGCATTTTGTTTTTTTGCACAAATGCAGCAATCTTTAAATATACATTTATTTATCGATTCACAATCGTTATATAAATATTTTCCAACATCCCTAAAGTTCGTATGGCTAATATTCTTGAACCCCGCACTAATCGATAGATTTAGCCAATTTAGCAATTGAACAAACTGGCTTGCAGACTATCTGAAACTGAAGCTCCACAAGTGTGGCTTGCTTAATTGAATGGCAATGCGAATCGCATTGCAATTGAAAGACATTTCCCTAGGTCTAACTCTCTCTCTCTCACACAGAACACTCTGCATAAATTGGTGGTGGCTTAAATGCAGAAAGCCAGAGTGCAGCTAAACAGGCATTAACGCCAAGGATGGCAGAGGATGCGCCACTTGAGCACTCAGTAAGGTACTCAGCCCCGTCCACCTCCTCCTTGCCTTCGTCCTCATCATTATCATCAACATCATCGTGCGGCACTCATAAGCATAAGTATAAGCATGAGCGATGATAAATCATTAGGGGCAACGTGTTGCGGCCAACTTGACTTGACAGTCACTGCAGCATTCAACCCGCTGTGGGTGGCAGCGGGTGCTTAGGGGTGGCACTGGCTGGTGGCTGGCTGGTGACTTGTCGGTGATTCCGGTGACTGTCCCTCAGTGATGAGAGTCATGGAGCTGACTCATCACTCGACATTTCACCTAAACTTCATTTAAACTTCTTGTTTAGAAGAGAGAAAATATTAAGAAATAATCTATAAAATTATCATATAAAATGTATATTTAATTATATCATATGGGTGTTGTATTTCCTATAAAACCCTTTAGGGAAAGTACCCCTAACTTGCCAGCACTGTCATCATAGATGGCAGCCAAAAACTTCCCCAAAATATCCGCCTCATAATTATGCAATTCAGCTGCAGTAAGACCTCACCTCACTTCCTTTTGTCCTGTTTCTATCATCGCCGGCGATAATTATTAATGCGCACCTCAAGTTGGCAAATAATGATATAGTGCTCGATAGATACTCAGTGCACTTGTGTGTCTGTGTGTGGGGTAAATTTATGGCCGATACGTGTGGTATAAACAATTGGGCTGGGCTGGCCTCCCCCACGTTTGCCAGCCTTCCGAATCCTTTCCGTCACCTGCTGCTGCTGATGGGTCGCCATTTAATATTGTTTGGGGTCGGGATCGGTCTTGGCCTTTTTCCGCTTGACTTTTTCGACCGCAATGCGACGGTCGTTGCAGAAATGCAAATCAGCTGAAAATACTTTTCGCTTTTCAAACATTTGCATAAAAAAAAATGCACTAAAAAATGATTACGATATGGTCGTTACGTATACGTAACGCATATATGCGAAATGTTATCTAAAATATTCTGATAGTTGTGTTTAGTTTATGGGGTTTACTTTCGAAGAAATAAGGTTGCTTTTCATATAATATAATGCTTTATTTTATTAATCATCAATTACTTGCATTAAAATTATGTAGTTTTCATTTATAATATTTATTATTTTATTATTATTTGTGCATTGGGTTTTTATTAATTAAAAATTGTATGTTGCAAAGGGATGGTATGCATGTGTTTTCAATATTAAAGGCTTCCTATTTTTTCTCATGGTTATACAATAAATTCGATGACAATAAATGGTCGAATGTGTGTATTTTTCTATATTCTTTGATAAGGAAATATTTTCCTGAGATTCCCTAACTTCTTGTAGCTCTTAACTTTTGATAATAAGATTTCCATTTTATTTCTAAATGGAATTATTTACTACGATTCATCCAGACTTTGTTGGAAATGGAAAACTTTATATCTTTTAAAGTAATACTATATATAATATATTACCTTCTCTAGAACAAGAGATAAATCCTTTTGTCAGATAATGTTAATCCCAAATAAAAACCTAATCGACTGAAGCGCTTTCCCATTTCGGTTATTTTAAGGAACATCGATTAAATTGCTTTAATTATTTTCTGTGACAAATATACCCTAAACCGATATCAGTTTTCTCTTTAGAACCCTACGCATTTAGCCTCCTAATGTTTTTTTGTTCATTCTTGCACTCTCCTATAATTAATCAGCGGACAAATGCAAATTACTTTTCCAACTTGACGTTGCAGTATTTGTTCCTGGTCCCCTGTTATGGGGCCCCGCCTGATTCTGAGTCGTGCTGCTAACTGTGTTAACCGGAAACGGAAATGTAGCTTGCATAACAAATGAATTTCGCTGAGGGGCGGCGACCACCACTCCCCCTCCCCATTCCGTTCCCTTTTGACAAGTCACCAAGGCCTCGTGCCATTGTTCTTACTGCCAACCCCAAGTTTGCTCCCATTCTTCCCCGCATTTCTTTGGCACAAATTGTTTTTTCCACATATACTGTCAGGGGGGTGGGTGGGTTGGACGGCACTCCTTATTTGAAAGACAACTGCCAGTGACAGGCCTCATTTCAGAGCACAGAGCTCAAGACACAGCCAGGGAGCCCCGTTGCAATGCGAATTGCATTTCGTCGGGGGAAAATTTATGAACATCATTGCCATGCGTCAAATAAATGTCAAAAAGTACGCCAAAAGTGCGGCCATTAATGCGAAAGATCCGTGAGAGCAACAACAAACATTTCGCTTGCCATCCGCTGGACCGCAATAAAAAATTTCGCAAAAATTGTTCGCCTGGTTTTTTGTATTTTTGTTTTTTGCTGCTGCTGTTGCTGCATGTTAAACACAATTTTTTAATGAATTTTCACGCCAGTCGAGTGTAAAATGCCAGTACGCTGGCGGTGGGGCTCGTACTACTTTTTAAAATGCCATAAAACTAAAAAGAAAAAAATACAAAAATATATATATACCTCCGGGGCGGTGGCAGGCAAAGTGAAAAAATTGTTTTTCGAAAGTTTGTTGCTGATATTCCTCAATGGTGGTTGCTGCTGTTGTTGTTGCTGACCATCATTTCTGAATGCCTGAGCTGTCTGCCCGAATGTCTCTCTTGGTCACCACGTCCCTGATCCCCTCTTTGCCGGCTTCCGGTGATGTTTTGTGTGAATTTACCAAGACAAAGCAATGGTGGTCTGAATGTCCTAACAGGCTAAGTGGCACAATTGGCTTACTCGATCTTTTTGAGGCTGTTTAAAAATAATACTAGGTATTAGATATAATTCTTATCCATGTAATGTAGTCAGAGGCAGCTAAAAATCTTGAAATCTCACATTTAAAAGCCAAAGGATGCTAAGAATGGTGTTAGTAAGCACTTAACGTTTATCATAGCATACTTTCAGGCTGGTTTTAAATTAAATTAGTTTTTTTCTTATTGCTTGCTATATTTATTGTGTTCTTAAATTAGGCAACATAATTTTTATCTATAACTATTATTGTTTAACAATTTGTACATAAAGTGTATAATTAAATTAGTGACTTTAGTGTTTAATTTTTGAGGGAAATGAACAACGCTTGCCTTTAAACAAATCTATAAATTTAGTTTAGTTGCTTTCAATATACTTTTCACTATAAAAGGAAAATACCTAGCACCAAATATAAAAAAATGTATTTATAAACATTTTGAATTAGAAGTATTATTATCCCAAAGGATTTAATGCAAAGAATGTTATTTTAATTTCCATTAAATGATTATAGAAATGTATAAACTTACTTTACTTCAAAAATCATTAAATTGTTTGTATATCTTTAGGACCCTGCTTTAAATGTCCCTTTCCCAAAGGGCATTTACCATTCCCCATGATAATCCCTAGATATGCATCTTTCACTCACTTCTTGTTTTTATTTTATTTTGGTTTGCATTTTGTTGCTGCTATTGTTGTTGTTTTCATTTCGATGCTTCAAGCGCAAGCGACAGATGATAATAAAAAATTTTATTACACACAAGCTCATCCATTTGACTTAATGGCGGTCGGAATGTTGCAGGCTTTTAATGTGCGTCATCACGAGGGGGACTGCGGGAGGAGGAACGGAGATATTTCCCGTCTAGGTATTCCGCAGCTTCTGTTTGAGCTGTTGATTGTTTAATAATTTTTATTTTTTTCCTTTGCCTCTCTCGGTCTGCGCTCTTCTCAAGTGGAAGTGCATGTAATTTCATTTGCAATTTGCATTTAATTTTTGTTGTGTTCAGAGTTGGCGGCAGCAGGAGAGAGATTTGTAGGCCGCAGTGATTGCAGCTGCTGCTGCTGTTGGGTAAAGCCAAATAAAATAATATGCCAGTACATCACCCTCCCCCCACCAAGCTGACACTCAATAAATCAGCGAAATGTGCGAGCAAAATAATAATTAATGGCCAAAATGGTTGGGAATGCATGAAAATTTGTGAAAAATTACACAATTTCCTTCGCCGGCGAGCACACACCCAATTATAATTGCCAGCGAACCGAAATGAGCAGTGCACTCTTAGTATGCGGCACATGTAGAAAATGAGTTAAGTGTTAGCCATCCCGTTCGCTTTGGAACGGAAGCAGACAACAACACTTGGCTTAATTCCTATGCTCCGACTGTCTGTCTGTCTGTCTGTCTGTCTCTCATTCATTGGCCACTGCTCTCATCATCATTTGGCACAGCCGCATGTTCAATATGATTCGTGACATGTTAGGGAATTAGTGCTCTGGAGTCACCACCACCACCCCACACCCAACAGCCCATAGTACAACCCAGCATAGTGTACACCACCCCCTTCCTCACCCGAACCGAAAAAGAACCCCGGGAGCAGTCCAAGTTCTGTTTCTGGCCACGTGCGCCACATGTTTGTCATGCCAAGTGGCGCCAAGCGGCCTCATTAATGTGAGTTGCTTTAAGTTTTATTTATTTATTATTGGACTTTTTCCGGGTCTCACTGTTTTTCTTTTTTTTCCCTCTCTCTCTTCCTCTCTCTTCCTCTTTTTCTGTTTCTGGACTGATGCCCTGTTGTTTTTCCTAGGATTTGTGCTGGCTAATTGCTTTTTGTTTGGCCCCAGAAACGGAACTAGCTTGAGGAAAATTAGTAAAGCTCAGGAAAAATTAAGTTTGTTGGCTAAACTATGCAATCGGTTTTTATTTGCTCTACTAGGATAAATATTTTGAAAGATAAAAAAACTGTCTTTAAGGTCAAATTAAATAATATATTTAGTGGGGTTTGAAATTGTACAATTTACTCAAAGGAAAATATTTATTTAGGATGCGTGAAAGGTATTCTTTGAACCTCTAGAACTTTATGTTAAATATAGTTACTTCTACTTCAAAGTCGTCGCCGTAATTGCTACAAATTCTCAACTTCTTTCTTTCACTGGAAAGGCTAAAAATATCAAGTAGCCGACATGTGAACGTTGCTTCAAGAAGCTGCCGCAAGCGGAGGGGAAATAAAGGAGATAATTAATAAAATATAATAGAAATAGAAGAAATATTTTAAAAGATAAGAAACATATCTTAAAGTTTTAATTAAATAATATATTTAGTTGGTTTGAAAAAGTAGATTTTACTCTAAGAAATTATTTATTTAATTGGGTTTAAAAATGTATAATTTTCTCTACAAAAAATCCTTACTTAATATATCCTGAACAGTCTCCTTTGAGCCTCAAAAACCTAATTTAAAATCTAGTTACTTCTTCATCAAAGTCTTCGCCGTAATTGCTGCAGATACTCAACTTCTTTCTTTCGCTGGAATGGCTGAAAATATCAAGTATCCGACGTGTGGCCGTCGCTTTAAGAAGCTACCACAAACGGAGGGGAAAAAAGGAGATATTTTATAATTTAAAGTAGAAATAGGAGAAATATTATGAAATTTAAGGTTAAAGGTTAAATTAAATTATATAATTAGTCGGTTTGAAAAAGTAGATTTTAATCTAAGAAATTATACATTTAATTGGGTTTAGAAATGTATAATTTACTCTAAGAAAAATGCTTACTTAATATATCCTGAAAATTCTCCTTTGAGCCTCAAAAACCTCATTTAAAATCTAGTTACTTCTTCTTCAAAGACTTCGCCGTAATTGCTGCAGATTCTCAACTTCTTTCTTCCGCTGGAATGACTGAAAATATCAAGTATCCGACGTGTGGCCGTCGCTACAAGAAGCCACCGCGCGAGCAGTGAGTTTCCTAGCCAAGGCAAACGATAGCCAGTGTTGTCACACACAAAATAGTTGCTGCCAGGACCAGGACCTCCTTGTATACAGTTTGCATTTAACAGCATTGCGGCCCAAAGTTTGAGGCGTGTCTGGTTTCCACACGAGAGTCCCGGTCCCTGGTCTCTTATCATGTTAGTTGGGGCTTTATTGCCCCGAAACAGTGGCACAAGAAGTATTTAGTTACATGTCCCGGCATGCGGCGGGTGTCAGCACCCCGGCCCCCTCCACCACCACCATGGTGTCTCTGGCGTCTTCGTCTAATTTGTAAAATTATTCGCACGTACTTTCTTATTAGTTTGTTGTGCCTTGTAAAATTGTTGCCCGAAAAAGCGAAACTTTTGCCGAGAAGCAGCCAGAATATAACGTATCTTTCGGGGGAGATTGTTTCGGTTTTAGACCATGGCACTGTTTACATAATATTTAAGTTTAAAGGTTATGATTTAGCCCACCATTTGTAACTATTTTCCAGTCTATTTATTTGTCAAGAGCCTCGACCAACCGCGAGTCCACTCGATCAAGTCAAGCGTTAAAAAAACCCGAAACTCTTGACCGAAAAACAAGAGACGGAAAAACCTTCAGACAGCAGAAAATTTCCATTTATCAAGCCGTATAACAGCGACATTTGATCAAGATATTAGCAAATGTTCAATTTATTTAGAAAAACCGCCGCAGCACATGGCCCGCAAAAAACTCACACATACACAAATCGAGGAAAAACAAAGGGGCAGGGGGGTACTGGGTGCAACACGGTAAAAGAAAAACCCAAACCGAAACCAAAAAATGCAAATCGAGCTGGGGGAATTAGTGACAGCCGAGCGGAAAGACCGACTCCACTTTCAGTCCGGTTTTTCCCTCAGAGCTTTCCCAGTGTGACATTTGCAATTGACAGTCGCATCGAGTTGAGGTTTCCCCGAGAGCGGCGGGGGGAGGAGGGGTTTTAGGTGGACACGGGGGGAGGGGGGAAACAAAGTCAACTGCAGCCTTTCCTTTCATTCGTTCTTGCCTCTGCGACAATTTAAAACTGCGAAAGTTTTAAATGTTCGCCTCGCTCCTTTTTATTTTCAAGTTTTTCCCGCTTTTCCTTGCGGCAAAATGTCAAACTGCGGCCAAAAGTTCGCGTGCAAAATGGCGTCCCAAAGGGGGCGTGGCTGGCGGGCAGAGGCGGAAGGCATAGCCGGCGAACACGTGTGCAGTTTTCCAAAATATTTCTTTAAAATTTTCCCTCATTCTCAGCGATTAATTTGGACGAAGAAGGTGGTTTTCTGTAAGCTGATTAAGACACCCTTTTTGCACAGTGTTACAGAAGGTTTTTATAATTTAAGCATTAATGAAATTATTAATATAATTATAAGGCTGAATTTTAAACTCTTAAAAATAAAAAGTAATTTATAATAAAGTTGGCATAGAAATTTCTTAAAAAGTTTGCCAGAGAATATTTCTGTGGAATCTCAGACGCATCATCTGTATTATTACTGGAATAAATGCTTCAATTTCCTAGTTATTTCTTATTATTTATTAAACCACTGTGCCCTCTGTCTGCCAGGTAAGAGGGGAGCAGCAGCACTTACTTTTAATTAGCAAACAAAACGAAAACGAAATCGTAAATGAAATGCCGCCGAAACCGACCAAAAGTATGCAAAACTTTTGTTATTGTCGCCAAATAAATTTCACCAATGCGACTGTAAGGGGCGTGGGAGGGAGGCGTGGCTGGTCCAAAAAATACGCAAATAAATGGAGAGGGAGGTGGTGTGGTGGCGGGGGCGAAAAACAACAAGCGGCTAACAGAAAGTTCCACCGACAGCAAAATTATGTGGCGTCAAATGCGGCGCGTCGCCTCAGGGAAAAGCGCCTGTAACCCGAGCTGCGGGCTGGCTGGTTGAAGGTGTGGGCGTGGCCAGGCGGTTTTCCCACCTGTCCCCGCCACCCCCCAACCCCACCTGCGGTTGCCGTCGGGACTGAAATTTATGCTGCTGTGTGAAATTTTACGCGACAGGTGGAAAAATAAAAGCAACGGCAACAGAAAAACTGCAGCAAAAAGTTGCATGCAAATTTCTAAAATGGAGAAGGAAGTGCTCCAAGTCTGTCTGAATCTCTTCCCTTCCTGCAGCAGCGGCTACTACTTCCACGACTTTCCCCCCAATCCCCATCTTCCGGCCAGAATAAATCCACTTAAATATTTAAAAGGACGATGGCAAAAGAGGTCCCCGTGGAAAAGTGCCCTCAGCTGTCCGGGTATCCTTCTTTAGCACTTGATTAGCAGCGCTTCCTTACCGCCCTCCCTAAGTGGGGGTTTCCATGTTAACACTTGCCCACAACAACTGTCCTCATTAGAGAGAAGGGTTCCCCGGCTCGTGACTGGCAACGTAAATCATCAATTAAAATAAATTTTCCATTTGGGGGCAATGTTTGAAATTAATTTTTAAAATGAAATGTTTTTGTAAATTATGAGGGTCACTTGAAGTGGGTTCCAGCGAGATGAGATGACTCCCTGGGCCGTTGGGGGGGATTAGGTAAGAGACAAAGGGTTTTAGGCAGGGGTTAAGTTTGAAGTTTAAAGAAATTTTAATATTACTTTATGAATTAAGGGGGGTGAAGTTAACCTTCAATTTCAGAAATTTAGAAAGTGTTTCTCTTTATATTCATCAGGGGAAATATTAGTTATTATAACTAAAGTGAAATAACAAGTTATAGCATTTTTAAAGAATTTCTACAGAACTTTCCACTTATTTAATTTTATATTGGAAAAAGGAAAATATTTATTTCTTTCTCAATTTACTTATATATATATTAAAAAAAAAACATATTTAAAACAGGAAATAGAAGGAGTACATTTTTAGTTCTTCCTCTATTTACTTATATTTATTCAAGAAAACATATTATTGCCCAAATAAAAAATAGAAAGAATAAATATATACTTCTTTCTCACGTTACTTATTATTATAATATATATCTTAACTTAGGAATACATATTTTTATTGACTTTATTTGTAGGATGCCTATTTACCTTTTAAAGAAATAAGCACTTTTTAAATATTTTTTAATTATCTATTAGTAAACGTACTAGGAGGGTGAAGGAGGGTGAAGTTACCCTAAAATTAAAGATATGTTAAAAGGGGTTTATAATATATTTAGCAGGGAAATATTAGTAATAATAACTAAGGTGGAATAACAAGTAACACAACTTTTTAAGTATTTCTAAAATATTTTCTTTCTTATTTGATTTTATATAGGCGAAGAGTAAATATTTCTTTCTTACTATTACTACTAATTATTTATTTTATTATTAAAGAATTATTTTATTTATTAGAGAATTTATACAGAACTTTCACCTTATTTAATTTTATATAAGTAAAAGGAACATTTTTATTCCTTTCTCAATTTACTTATATATATTTAAAAAAAAACATATTAAAAACAGGAAATAGAAAGATTACATGTTTAGCTCTTCCTCTATTTACTTATATTTATTTAAGAAAACATATTAACAAAAAAATATTATGATTTCTTCCTCTACTCAGTTATACTTATTTAAGGAAACATATAAATAGAAATATAAATATAACCAAGGAAAAGTTCCCTGCCTCCCATCACTTAATAATCCAATTGAATGCCCCGATAATGATCTAGGAATGCAAAACACTATTTCAAAGTTGGCCGCAACATTGCAAGTGGTAATTGCAACTCAGTGGCAACCTCTGATAACCTTAGACCTGCCGCTTGATTTTTCTTTCTATTTTTTTTTGTAGCTTCCAGGAAAACGTTTACCCAAACCTACCCCAATAAGTGTGGGGCATATAAATTACGGGAATAAAAACTGAAATTGCTGCAAAAACAGAAACACACTTAAAATACACACACACACACACACACACACACAGGACGTGGCAAGGCAATGGCAAAAACGGAATATTTATGAACGCACCACGCGACGAGGGAAAGCGAAAATGCGCCAAACGAAATTGTGGAGGGA